>AWOL01S0008763.1:48604-77016 GCA_000715115.1 Nicotiana otophora
CCAAAAAAAAAAGCTTGGCCAAACACGTCAAGCTAGGAAAAAAAAGTGCTTTTTAGAAAACAAAAAAAAAGCACTTTTGGCCTGTTGAGAATCTTGGCCAAACAGACTATTAGACTCCTTTTATGCATTTAATTGAAGTTGTCATTTCATGTTATATTCTCTATCGTTAAAATTTCTCTTACATGCTTTATTTGAAGTTGCTAGTACATGCTCTATCTTTTATTGTCAAGTTTACTCTTAGATGCTTTAATTCTTAACTACAATTACTTGTTGAATTCATGCCCTTAGCTGTAACGACCCGACCTGTCGTTTTGCTTTCTAGGTCCCCGTTTTCCTAATTAAGACTTTCCGTATGTGCTTTTGCTGTTTTATAGCTTGCGGGGATGGTTGGTTCGGGTTGAAATTGGAACACTTAGTTCCTTAATAGTGGCCTATAATGGCCAAGTTTTACTTGAGTCAATAGTTTTAGTTAAATACCTCGGAACCAGAATTTGACGGTTCCAATAAGTTCGTATGATGATTTTGGGCTTGGGCGTATATTCGGATCGGGTTTCGGATTACCCGGGAGTATTTCGTCGCTTAATGTTGAAAGTTGGCACATTGAAGATTTTCTAGTTCTTTAAATTTGGTTTGGAGTAGACTTTGGTGTTATCGAGGTCCATTTGAGATTCCGAACCTGGAAATAATTATGTATGGTGATTTATAACTTGCACGCAAAATTTGGTGTCATTCCGAGTAGTCAAGGTATGATTCGGCGCGTTTGGAGTAAGTTGAAAAGCTTGAAGTTCATAACTTGATTCAATTTGGTTTTGGGGTGCGATTCTTAGTTTTGATATTGTTTTACGTGATTCGAGAGTTTGAATAGGTCCATATTATGTTTATGGACTTGTTGGTGCATTTGGACGGGATCCCGGGTGGCTCGGGTGAATTTTGGACCGCCCGGAGCTAACTCCAAAAAATTGGTGTTGCTGGTTCTGGTTTCCTTCTTCACGTTTGCGAGGGCTGTGTCGCGATCGCGGAGAAGGAAAATATGGGGGACTGCAATTTGCTCTTCGAGTTCGCGACCCCTTGCCCGCGTTCGGGAAGGTCTGGGACCTTTGGTCTTCGCGTTCATGTGGAGGGGCCCGCGTTCAGGAAAAGGGCCTGGGAGGATGAATTTCATACCTCTTCGCGTACGCGAGGTAGACCCCGCGTTCGTGAAGCTCAGGCGTGTCAGCCTTCACATTCGCGCGTGGGTCCTCGCATTCGCGATGCCCATTTTTCATGGGCCTGGGTAGCTTGCCTTCGTGATCGAGAGTCCTCTTCCGCGATAGCGAAGAAGAAAATACATGGCAAGAGTATTTTTAAATCGGGACTTAGGCTGATTTTCTTCATTTCTCTCACTTGTTGGTCGAATTTAGAGCTCTTTGAAGAGGGATTTTCACCTACCACTTTGAGGTAAATACTTTCTAGACAATATGAGTTTAAATCATGCATTATGGGTAGATTTCAACATAAAAATTGTGGAAATTATAAATTTAGTGGAATAACCTAGGTCTTTAATAAAAATGGGATTTAACCACAAAAATGATTATGGAATCGGGTAGAAATTATATATTTAGGTTCGTGAGGTTATGGGTAACATTTATCTTCAAAAATTTCCGAAATCCGGGTACGTGGGCCCGGGGTGAATTTTGTGAATCTTCCAATTTGGGTTGAATAATTACTCTAATAGCTAAATTATGAACTTTTGACTATATATTGATTAATTTATATAATATTTGGCTATCTTCGGATTGTTCGGCACCAACTTGAGGCTTTTAGAGTAAATTTGTGGACCAGAAAGTGAACTTTGGGACGAGGTAAGTCTCTTGCCTAACCTTGTAAGAGAGAATTTACCTCATAGGTGTTTTAAATTACTATTTGCTACTAATTGTGGGTGCTACGTACGCACGAAGTGACGAGATTCCGTGTGTAGCTATAAATCATGCTTATGTCCGGGTAGTTTTAAGACTCTATCATGTAATACTTGTGTTAATTTAAGTACTTAAATTATATTGAAACTTGATAAAGGATTCATAAAGATCAAATTTCATGTACTTTGAGTTTTGGCAGGTTACTTGACCGTTAGTAAAAATTGTGCCTCCTTGTATAGTAGTCTTGTAGTAGCTCTTAAATTAGATTTTGTAGAGTATTCTCTCTTCTTTTGGAGTGAGCCGAATGCCTCAGCAGTATAATAGATGTATCTATGGTTCGCGTCGGTCAACCCTCGGCAGTGTACACATTATTCTAGATCGGGTCGTACGACCTCGGCATAAATCGTGCGTAATAATGCTCGGAGTCCGATTATGCTTGATATTACTTACATGACTTGAGACTTTATAATTTACGTGATGGCTCGTATTTGTTGAACTTGGTATGTGTTAGTTGGAGATCTTAATTGACATCTAGTTAAAGAATTAATTATTTACTATTCATTATTGCATTATTATTATTGATGTATCCAATGCCTATTTAGAATTTCTGTAGTTTATTTATTGGCCCATAGTAAGTGTCGATGTCGACCCCTTGTCACTACTTCTTCGAGGATAGACTAGATACTTACTGGGTACATATTGTTTATGTACTCACGCTAAACTTCTGCACTAATCGTGCAGGATTTGAGGTAGGTGCATCTGGCAGTCATTCATTTGCATACCCCCGTTACCCCGAGGTATAGTGATGAGCTGCTCTATGTGTCCGTTCTGAAGCACCCGCAGTCTCTCTTTTGTATTTATTTTCTGTCTATCTTATTCCAGACAGTAGTATAGGTGATTTTGTATTAGTTGCTCATACACTTGTGATACCGAATTTTGGGGATATTCTAGTAGACACTTTATGGTTTTGAGTATTAGATTCATTGTATTTACTTTTTCGCTAGTTTATGCTTTACTTTTCTATAAATTCCTACTAATCATTCTCTTAATAAATAAAAATCAAATACTTTAAAATTATTAAAAAGAATAAAAACATGGCTAGTTCACCGTTGGCTTGCCTAGCGGCGACATTGGGCGCCATCACGACCTATAAGGGAAATTGGGTCATGATAATTTGGTATCAGAGCACTAGGTTCACGTAGGTCTCACAAGTCATGAGCAGACCTAATAGAGACTTGCGGATCTGTAATGAGCCGGCCGGTCGTTTTGAGAGTTGTAGCCCTATTCCCTCATTTACTGCTCATTTTATACTTTATAGCTATTATGTGACTTGCCGGGATAGTCGGTTCAGGTCCGGTGCGATTTCAGAATGAAATGAGACACCTAATCTCAAGGTTAAAAGCTCAAGTTGAAATGATTGACCGGATATTGATCTTTGAGTAAATGACTCTGGAACGGAGTTTTGATTGTTCTGTTAGCTCTGTTAGGTGATTTTGGACTTAGGAGCGTGTCCGGATTGTGATTTGGAAGTCCGTAGTGGAATTAGGTTTGAAATGGCGAACGTTGGAATTTTTGGAAAGATCGACTCGGAGTGGACTTTTTGATATTATGGTCGGATTCTGATTCCGGAAGTTGGAGTAGGTCTGTAATGTCATTTGTGACTTGTGTACAAAATTTGGGGTCAATCGGATGTGATTTAATAGGTTTCGGCATCGTTTGTATAAATTGGGAGTTTAAAGTTCATTAGGCTTAAATCTATGTGCAATTCGTGTTTTTGATGTTGTTCGTGGTGGTTTGGAGGCCCGACTAAGTTTGTATCGTAATTTAGGACCCGTTGATATTTATGGTTGAGGTCCGAGGGGCCTCGGGTTGATTTCGGATGGTTAGCAGATCGATTTGAAGTTTGAAGGAAGTGCTGAAGCTCAGCAGCTTCTGGTGTAATCGCACCTGCGGAGTGGGGCAGGTGTGATCTCACAGAAGCGAGAGGTGAACTGCAGAAGCGGCCAAGGAGGAGGTGAGCAGAGGTCACAAGTGCGAGGTCCTTTCCGCACCTGCGATGCTGCAGATGCGGTTGGGTTTACGTAGAAACGGAGCTGGGCTGGCCCGAGTAGGGCGCATGTGCGAGGTATTAACCGCATCTGCGAGCCCGCAGGTGCGAGTGAGGCTTCGCAGATGCAGAATTGAGAGAGGGGCCTGTTTTCACAGAAGCGGGGAATTTACTGCAGAAGCGGTTCCGCGGGTGCGGACATATGGCCATTGGTGTGAAAAGCCTGGGCAGATTATTAGAATAAGGGTTCGCGATTTTGGCTTCATTTCAAACATTTCAAGCACGGTTTAGGCAATTTTTGAGAGGGTTTTCGAGGGAATTCTTGAGGTAAGTCCCTTGTGCTTATTTTTGATCAATAATATTGCTTCCCGATTGATTCGCCCATCTAGTTGGTGTGAATTTAAGGTGTAGATTGGGAGTTTGAGACTAGGGATTTGGAGAGTTTGATTTGGGGGTTTGGGTGACAATTTGGTGTCGGATTTTGATAAATTTAGTATGGATAGACTCATGGTTGAGTGGGCTTTCAGGTTTTGTGATATTTATCGAATTTCGAGACGTGGGCCCGAGGCCGGCTTTTGAGCCGATTTTTATTTTGATTAATAACATAGCATTTTCTTATGGAGTTGATTCCGTTAGCCTGTATTGGTTTTGTCGCATTGTTTATGGCTATATTCGCGGCATTCAGAGGCCGTTTCACGAGGCAAGGGTGTGTTGGAGTAGAGATTTGCTCGTATTGAGGTAAGTAACAATTCTAAATTTGTTTATGAGGGTACGAAACCCTATATTACGTGTCATGTATTTGGTTTTGAGGTGACGCACATGCTAGGTGACGGGCGTATAGGCGTGAACCGTAGGAATTGCGACTTGGTCAAATTTCATGGAACCGTGTCGTTGTATAATCTGTTGTTATTGATAAGTAGGGATTTTGATCGCTTATTTGCTCTCTTTTACTTGCGTTTTAGCTCAAAAATACTTAAAGGTATTTCCGGGAACTAATAAAATGTGCTTTCGTGCAGGAATATTGGGAGACGAGCCAAAGAAGTAAAAATCAACTCATAAAGGAGTCAAAAATGGACAAGGACCAAAACAAGGCAAAAAGGCCTACAGTGCGGACCGCACAATACTGCAGAACAATGAAACATCACTGTCAGATGTCCTTCAGAGTATGCGGACCGCACAATTATTGTACGGCCGCAGAAGAGGAGATTCAGAGATTTAGTTTTTGGGCAGGCTAAAGATATGCGGACCGCACCATAATTGTGCGGCCGCAGGATGACAAGCGCGGACGCACTCATAACTGTGAGGTCCGTAGAAGAGAAGCATCAGAGAGCCATGTTCCAGTCCAAGTTCAAGTGTGCGACCGCACTCAGAATTGTGCGGTCCGCACAATCAAATGAAGTGCGACTGCATCCCACTTTTATGCGATCACAGAAGGCCCAGTTGACCAGTCAAGCTCGGAGTACAGACCGCACACAGAATTGTGCGGCCGCACAACCTCCGTAGGGGTATTTTTGTCATATATTTTCAGCTTAGTATAAATAAAACATTTTGTTATTTTTAGAAAAAGTTTTGTTTTGGGAAAGCACCTAAGCCGTTTTTCTTTACTGTTTTGAGTAATATTATACTAGATTAGCTTCTAAACATTAGATTTTCTTTCCCTAATCAATTATTATGCTTTTTATCTTAATTTCTTCTTGTATTTCTTCATTTTTCATGAGTAGCTAAATTTTTAGCTAGGGTTGTGTCCCAACCCTAGTGTGGGTACTTAAAGGGTATTTGATTTAGGACTTTTTTGTGATTGGGTTAGTGATATTTAGCGTAGTTCTTGCTTGAATTCAAGAATTAATGGTTGCAAACATTGATTCATGCCTAATTGACTTAGTCTCTACTTGAGAAAGAGAGACTAAGTCTAGGAAAACTTGGCTAACAAAAAATTAGGTGAACTCAAGAAATTGATAGCACCAATTTAAAGGGGTTGAATCTAGAGATAGTAAGACCCGACTTGAGCATTTATCACTTGTTTTGTGCAATACCCATTTGGACTTGATAAAAGCCAAATTGGACAAAATCACTCAAACTACCGAGAGGTATAAAGTGGGTAATTGCGTGTGATTGCTATATTATAACTCCGACCAATTAAACTTGCCCTAGAGTTTACAACCCATTAGGTAACCACCTAGGTGGAAGTCACGACCCTAGATCTTTTATCATTTGAAAAACAACCAAAACCAAAAATATTGTCTTCTAGTTTTATAATTGCAATCAATAGTTTAAAGTAGAAGTAGAAACAACAAACAAGAATGTAGAAGTATAATCTAAGGCATATCGTACAATTACACTAAATATATACCTAAGCTCAATTCTAACTCCCTGAGGATTCGACCCCGACTTGCGTTGGGTTTTATTATTGTTTCGACCGCCTCACTACCTATATTTGTGGTGTAAGTTTGGGCGACTTTAATTTGTTTGCGCCGTTGCCGGGGAGTTAAACGGATTTAGCTATATATCTAGTTTTTGTGTGATTTGTCTTCTTTTCCTTCCGAGTCACTAATTTTGTTTTTGAATTGCTTATAGGTTCGAGAATGGCTCTCAACAATGAGCCCATTGGTAATTTTCCATTGGGGGAGGAAGTAGACGATGATCAAGGAGATGAGGCTCTTCCCGAACCTCAAGCAAATAGGCAAGGCCGACCGCCTCATGATAATGTTCCCGTCCCTCCACCACCTCCACCAAGAGCGGCAACGCACCGGGTGTTGCAGAATGATGGTTATGCAAGTACTATAGTCCCGCCCCATATTAGGGCGGGCAACTTTCAAATTACCAACGTGATGCTTACACTACTTGAGCAACGGGGTTTCTTCACCGGGGCTCCAAATCAAAATGCTTACAAGCATCTCAAGGGGTTCGTCGATTCTTGTTGGGGGAGCAAGCAAACCAATATTTCTGAGGACGCGCTGAGGTTGAGGTTATTTCCCTTTTCTTTACGGAGAAAAATATTAGACTAGCTAGAGAGATTGCCCAATCATTCCATCCATACATGGGATGCGTTGGCCGAAACATTCATTGCCAAATTCTTCTCTCCGGGGCACATGGCTACACTACGGGATTATTATGCTTTCTATCTTAATTTCTTCTTGTATTTCTTCATTTTGCATGAGTAGCTAAATTTTTAGCTAGGGTTGTGGTCCAACCCTAGTGTGGGTACTTAAAGAGTATTTGATTTAGGACTTGTTTGTGATTGGGTTGGTGATATTTAGCCTAGTTCTTTCTTGAATTCAAGAATTAATGGTTGCAAACATTGATTCATGCCTAATTGACTTAGTCTCTACTTGAGAAAGAGAGACTAAGTCTAGGAAAACTTGGTTAACAAGAACTTGGGGTGAACTCAAGAAATTGATAGCACCAATTTAAAGGGGTTGAATCTAGATATAGTAAGACCCGACTTGAGCATTTATCACTTGTTTTGTGCAATACCCATTTAGACTTGATAAAGCCAAATTGGGCAAAATCACTCAAACTATCGAGAGGTATAGAGTGGGCAATTGCGTGTGATTGCTATATTATAACTCCGACCAATTAAACTTGCCCTAGAGTTTACAACCCATTAGGTAACCACCTAGGTGGAAGTCATGACCCTAGATCTTTTATCATTTGATAAACAACCAAAACCAAAAATATTGTCTTCTAGTTTTATAATTACAATCAATAGTTTAAAGTAGAAGTAGAAACAACAAACAAGAATGTGGAAGTATAATCTAAGGCATATCGTACAATTATACTAAATATATACCTAATCACAATTCTAACTCCCTGAGGATTCGACCCCGACTTGCGTTGGGTTTTATTATTGTTTCGACCGCCTCACTACCTATATTTGTGGTGTGAGTTTGGGCGACTTCAATTTGTTTGCGCCGTTGCCGGGGAGTTAAACGGATTTAGCTATATATCTAGTTTTTGTGTGATTTGTCTTCTTTTCCTTCCAAGTCACTAATTTTGTTTTTGAATTGCTTATAGGTTCGAGAATGGCTCTCAACAACGAGCCCATTGGTAATTTACCATTGGGGGAGAAAGTGGACGATGATCAAGGGGATGAGGTTCTTCCCGAACCTCAAGCAAATAGGCAAGGCCGACCGCCTCATGATAATGTTCCCGTCCCTCCACCACCTCCACCAAGAGTGGCAACGCACCGGGTGTCGCCGAACGAGGGTTATGCAAGTGATATAGAACTTCCAAATTACCAATGTGATGCTTACACTACTTGAGCAACGGGGATTCTTCACCGGGGTTCCAAATCAAAATGGTTACAACCATCTCAAGGGGTTTGTCGATACTTGTTGGGGGAGCAAGCAAACCAATATTTCTGAGGACGCGCTGAGGTTGAGGTTATTTCCCTTTTCTTTACGGAGAAAAACATTGGACTGGCTAGAGAGATTGCCCAATCATTCCATCCATACATGGGCTGAGTTGGCCGAAACATTCATTGCCAAATTCTTCTCTCCGGGGCACATGGCTACACTACGGGATTATTATGCTTTCTATCTTAATTTTTTCTTGTATTTCTTCATTTTTCATGAGTAGCTAAATTTTTAGCTAGGGTTGTGGCCCAACCCTAGTGTGGGTACTTAAAGGGTATTTGATTTAGGACTTGTTTGTTATTGGGTTAGTGATATTTAGCGTAGTTCTTGCTTGAATTCAAGAATTAATGGTTGAAAACATTGATTCATGCCTAATTGACTTAGTCTCTACTTGATAAAGAGAGACTAAGTCTAGAAAAACTTGGCTAACAAGAAATTGGGGTGAACTCAAGAAATTGATAGCAGCGATTTAAAAGGGTTGAATCTAGAGATAGTAAGACCTGACTTGAGCATTTATCACTTGTCTTGTGCAATACCCGTTTGGACTTGATAAATCCAAATTGGGCAAAATCACTCAAACTACCGAGAGGTATAGAGTGGGTAATTACGTTTGATTGCGATATTACAACTCCGACCAATTAAACTTTCCCTAGAGTTTACAACCCATTAGGTAACCACCTAGGTGGAAGTCACGACGCTAGATCTTTTATCATTTGAAAAACAACCAAAACCAAAAATATTGTCTTCTAGTTTTATAATTGCAATCAATAGTTTAAAGTAGAAGTAGAAACAACAAACAAGGATGTGGAAGTATAATCTTAGGCATATCGTACAATTACACTAAATATATACCTAATCTCAATTCTAACTCCCTGAGGATTCGACCCCGACTTGCATTGGGTTTTATTATTGTTTTGACCGCCTCACTACCTATATTTGTGGTGTGAGTTTGGGCGACATCAATTCTTTTGCGCCGTTGCCAGGGAGTTAAACAGATTTAGCTATATATCTAGGTTTTTGTGTGATTTGTCTTCTTTTCCCTCCGAGTCACTAATTTTGTTTTTGAATTGCTTATAGGTTCGAGAATGTCTCTCAACAACGAGCCCATTGGTAATTTGCCATTGGGGGAGGAAGTGGACGATGATCAAGGAGATGAGGTTCTTCCCGAACCTCAAGCAAATAGGCAAGGCCGATCGCCTCATGATAATGTTCCCGTCCCTCCCCCACCTCCACCAAGAGCGGTAACGCACCGGGTGTTACCGAACGAGGGTTATGCAAGTGCCATAGTCCCGCCCTGCATTAGGGCGGGCAACTTCCAAATCACCAACGTGATGCTTACACTACTTGAGCAACGGGGATTCTTCACCGGGGCCCCAAATCAAAATGCTTACAAGCATCTTAAGGGGTTCGTCGATACTTGTTGGGGGAGCAAGCAAACCAATGTTTCTGAGGACGCGCTGAGGTTGAGGTTATTTCCCTTTTCTTTACGGAGAA
Source organism: Nicotiana otophora (assembly GCA_000715115.1). NCBI lineage: Eukaryota > Viridiplantae > Streptophyta > Magnoliopsida > Solanales > Solanaceae > Nicotiana > Nicotiana otophora. Next base: position 58,396 of record AWOL01S0008763.1, read on the forward strand.
AAATATTGGACTGGCTAGAGAGATTGGCCAATCATTCCATCCATACATGGGATGAGTTGGCCGAAACATTCATTGCCAAATTCTTCTCTCCGGGGCATATGGCTACACTACGGGATAAAATTCCAGTGTTCAAGCAAGAGCCCAATAAGCCATTGCATGAAATTTGGGAAAGATATCGTACCATGGTTAAAGTGTGCCCGAATAATGATATGACCGAGGCCATGAATTAAAAAACCTTCTATAGGGGGATCAACACAACAAATCAATGTGTAGTAAATCAATTCGTCGGCGGGAACTTCATGAACACACCTTATGCCGAAGCTTGTGAACATTGGCATGGCAAAGTTGAGCCAATGTTCCGTAAGGTGACCCTAATGTTATTCACCTACACAAGGAACTACATGATCACGGGCAAGCTATCATAGAGTTAACAACCACAACGAACCAATTGGCCAAAGCTCAGCTGCAACAAGTTCAAGGGACGAAGAAATTGAATGCGATGGAAGGCGTAAATATGATGATGAACAAGAGACGACAAAAAGGTCAACAAGGGCAAAGCCGTCTGGAATAGTTCATGCAAGATGATAGTGGGTATGACCAAGGTGATTTTTATAATGATCAAGAAGAAGAAGTGAAATACATCAACAATTATCAAGGTCAAAGAAACAATGCTCAAAATCAACAATAATGGAGATCACAAGGAAATCAAGGAAATTGGAACAATCAAGGACACCAAGGCAATTGGAGTGGTGGCAACAACAATCAAGGCAATTGGGAAAATAACAATAATCAAGTCAATTGGAATAATCAAGGAAACCAAGGCAATTGGGGTGACAACAATCAAAGTAATTGGGGAGGTAATCAAGGAAGGTGAAACAACAACAACAACTGGGGGTCGGGTTTTCAAAGGCCCCTGATGTTCTAACAACCGAGCAATCCACCTCTCTATCCTTCTCAAGGCATGAGCTCTTCTAACAATGATATGGGACAAATTGAAAATATGTTCAAATAAATAATGGAGAAAAATGCCGACTCTGATGCTCAATTAGCCTCCCACAACACTTCAATACGCAATTTGGAAGTTCAACTTGGCCAAATATCACAAGCATTGAACACTCGTCCTAAGGGGGCACTACCAAGTGATACGGTGGTGAACCCAAAGGGTGGGAATAATATGGGACATGCTATGGTTGTGACTACGAGAAGTGGAAAAGTTGGAGATGCAACCACCTCAAATTAAAGAAGAATGGTGGATGATGATGTTGCGGTTCAAGAAGATGAAATTCCAAGCAATGTGGTTCAAGCTAATGACAAAGTGAAAATTGATATTGATGAAAATATAGAGGAGACGCAAGAAGAGGTGAACCCGTCTAGGGAGAACGTGATTGACATACCGGAACCAGTAGTGCCAAAGGCTAAGGCACCAATGCCAAAGCCTCCTCATCCATACCCTCAAAGTCTTGCAAAGCAAAATAGTGAGAACCAATTCAAAACATTTATTGACATGATGAAGAGTTTGTTTATAAATGTACCATTGGTTGAGGCATTGGAACAAATGTCGGGTTATGCAAAGTTCATGAAGGACTTGGTCACCAAGAAGAGGTCGATGAATTGTGAAACTATCAAGATGACACATCAAGTGAGTGCTATTGTGCACTCAATGGCTCCGAAATTGGAAGATCTGGGTGCTTTCACAATCCCTTGCACTATATGGAGCACCGACTTTGCCAAAGCTTTATGTGATTTAGGGGCACGTATCAACTTGATGCCCCACTCTGTGTTCAAAACTTTGGGAATTGGACAACCAAGACCCACATCTATGAGGTTGCAAATGGCGGATCAGACTATGAAGAGGCCATTGGGAATTATTGATGATGTGTTAGTCCGTGTTGATAAGTTCATCCTTACAGCAGACTTTGTGATCCTTGATTGTGAGGTTGACTCTGATGTACCTATTATCTTGGGTAGACCTTTCCTTGCTACGGGGAAGGCTCTTGTTGATATAGAAGCCGGTGAGCTCACTTTTCGGGTGGATAACGAAAAGGTGGTTTTCCATATGTGCAAATCGATGAGGCAACCAAATAGCAATGAAGTTTGTTCATTCATGGATTTAGTGACCGAAGTAATTGTTGATGATGCTAGTGCCACAATGAATGTTGAGGATAATTTGGAAGTCGTATTGCTCAACCTTGATGATGAGGAGGAGAAAAAAGGCTATGTGGAGTGTGTGAATGCATTGCAAGGGATGAGATCGTATACTTATGAGCCCCGCAAGCTATCTTTGGATCTTGAAAAACTGAAGACTCCTCCAACAAAGCCCTCAATCGAGGAGCCTCCCACTTTAGAGTTAAAGCTATTGCCTTCGCATCTCAGGTATGAATTCCTTGGCCCCTCTTCTACTTTACCGATTATCCTTTCTTCTTGTTTGACTAACATGCATGTAGAGTCCACATTGGAGGTGCTACAAAGGAGGAAAAGAGCAATCGGATGACCTTGGCGGATATCCTGGGCATAAGCCCCGCCTTTTGCATGCACAAGATTATATTGGAGAAGGATGCCAAACCCTCTGTTGAACATCAAAGGAGGCTAAATGAAGCAATGCAATAGGTGGTCAAGAAGGAGATCATAAAGTGGTTGGATGCCGGGGTTGTTTACCCCATTTCCGATAGCTCATGGACTTCTCCGGTGCAATGTGTCCCAAAGAAAGGGGGCATAACTGTGATAACAAATGACAAGAATGAATTGATCCCCACACGAACTTTTACCAGGTGGAGAGTGTGCATGGACTATAGGAAGCTCAACAAAGTCACTCAGAAATATCATTTTCCGCTTCCATTTCTTGATCAAATGTTGGATAGGTTGGCCGGACGTGCTTTTTATTGCTTCCTGGATGGATACTCCAGCTACAATCAGATTCTTATTGCTCCTGAGGACCAAGAAAAGACCATTTTCACTTGTCCATATGGTACCTTTGCATTCTCAAGGATGGGGTTATGTAATGCACCGACGACATTTTAACGGTGTATGATGGCTATTTTCACCGATATGATGGAATATATTCTTGAGGTCTTCATGGATGATTTCTCCGTCGTTGGGAATTCTTTTGATGATTGCTTGAAAACTTGGACAGGGTATTGGTAAGATATGAGGAAACTAAATTGGTTTTGAATTGGGAGAAATGTCACTTCATGGTCGAGGAAGGCATTTTCCTCGGTCACAAGATTTCAAAGTATGGTATTGAGGTTGATAAAGCCAAAATTGAAGTGATCTGCAAACTCCCTCCCCTACATCCGTGAAGGGAGTGAGGAGCTTTTTGGGTCATGCGGGGTTCTCTTGCCGATTCGTCAAAGATTTTTCCAAAGTGGTGAACCCTTTGTGTAAACTTTTGGAGAAGGATGCCAAGATCCATTTCAATGAAGATTGCATGAAGGCATTCGAGTTGCTTAAGTTCAAGTTGACTACTACTCCTATTATTACCGCACCGGATTGGAGCTTGCCTTTGAGCTCATATGTGACGCAAGTGATGTGGCGGTTGGAGCGGTGTTGGGGAAACGTATCAACAAAATCTTTCATCTGATCTATTATGCAAGCAAGACCATGAATGATGCCCAAGTCTACTACATATTAACCGAAAAAGAGCTCCTTGCTATTGTCTTTGCTATGGAGAAGTTTTGCCCCTACTTGATGGGTACAAAGGTGATTGTTCACACCGACCACGCGACGCTTCGGTATTTGATGAGCAAGAAAGATTCTAAGGCAAGGTTGATGCGGTGGGTGCTTCTATTGCAAGAGTTTGATCTAGAGATTCAAGACCGCAAGGGTAGCGAGAATCAAGTAGCGGACCACTTGTCCCGATTGGAGGAGGAGGGGAGGCCACATGACGGCCTTGAGATCAATGATTCATTTCCCGACGAGCAACTCCTAGCCGTTTCAATGACTGGGATGCCATGGTTCGCCGACTTAGCAAACTATCTTGTGAGTGGCATTGTACCGAATGAGTTCTCTTCAAACCAAAGGAAGAATCTCAAATGGGATTGCCTTGACTATTATTGGGATGAGCCATATCTTTTCCGAATATGTACCGATGGTGTGATCCGATGATGTGTTCCGAAGGAAGAACAAATGGGTATTCATGAGGCTTGCCACTCTTCACCGTATGATGGTCTCCATGGTGGAGCAAGAACGGCGGCAAAAGTTTTGAGTTGTGGCTTCTATTGGCCTACTCTCTACAAGGATGCTAGTGATCTTGTCAAGCGGTGTGATGAATGCCAAAAGGCCGGTGGGATCTTAAAGAAGAATGAAATGCCTCTCACCACTATTTTGGAGATAGATATCTTCGATGTGTGGGGTATTGATTTTATGGGTCTGTTTGTTAGCTCTTGTGGGAACACCTACATTCTAGTTACGGTGGATTATGTATCTAAATGTGTTGAGGCCATTGCTTTGCCCAACAATGAAACAAGGAGTGTGGTGGCATTCTTGAAAAAGAACATCTTCACGAGGTTTGGTACCCCAAGAGCCATTATTAGTGATGGGGGTTTGCATTTTTGCAACAAGGATTTTGATACCTAACTCATAAAGTATGGCATCACTCACAAAGTATTAACCCCTACCATCCTCAAGCAAGCGGACAAGTTGAAGTCTCCAACCGGGAGATAAAGAGTATTTGGTCAAAGACAGTCAATGCCAACCGGACGGATTGGTCAAGAAAACTTGATGATGCACTTTGGGCTTATAAAACAGCCTACAAAACACCGACCAGGATGTCTTCATACCGGTTAGTGTTTGGGAAGGCATGCCATCTTCCGGTAGAACTTGAGCATAAGGCCATGTGGGCTTTGAAGAAGTTGAACCTTGAATGGGATGTCGCGGCAAATCTAAGGATGTCACAATTGAATGAGCTTAATGAATTCTGATATCATGCCTACGCAAGCTCGTCTCTTTGCAAGGAGAAGATGAAGTACCTCCATGACAAGTATATCCACAACAAGGAATTTAAAGAGTGTGATCTGGTGCTATTGTTCAATTCCTGGTTACGGATGTTTCCGGGCAAGTTGAAGTCAAAATGGAGTGGCCCCTTTGAAGTGGTGAATGTAACCCCCTTTGGTGCTCTAGATTTGAAAAATAAGAATGATGAGGTGTTTAGAGTCAATGGGCACCGGGTTAAACAATATCTTGGCAAGGTTGATGATGGCCACGTTGTGGCGGTTCTTCATTTCAAATGATTGGTAATCTGCGTCGTGCCGCGATGTTAAATCAGGTGCTTCTTGGGAGGCAACCCATGTATCTTTTTATTTTTTTTTGTTTTTCTTCTTTGTTAGATAGCTTTGTTTTGTGCTAACTGGGTTTGAAGTATATGCAGGAATGGTTGTGCATTACAGGGACTATGCAAGAAAAATTGGCTAAGTGTCACAAAAGTGTGGACCGCACCAAAATTATGTGAACCGCACAATCACTTTGCGGCCACACAATTCTGTGTGTGGTTGCACAACTGGAAGATCAAAAATACATGATCTCTAAAGTTTGGCCTGTCAAATTTCCTTAACAATTTGCGGCCGCAGTCACTCTCGTGCGGACCGCAGAAATTCTTCCAAGGTACAGGTAAGGAGTGCGGACCGCACTCAAAATTGTGCGGCCATACTCAGGTAAGTTCTGGGCCCGACGGGTCAACCTATAAATAGGGCTTTTCATAACTTTTAACACTTTACACTCTCTGAAATCAAGCCCTAAGCAAGCACAGTGCATACCCCATTAGCTCTAAATCTTCTCTCATTTCATCAAGTTAGATTCTCACCTGCATCATTCACTACTGGCATGTTCAATCCATGTTAGATTTTTGTTCTTTCTTCTTAATTTGTGTTCTTGTTTTCTTTGATTAGTTTAGTTATTTTTAGGCCTATAAATTTCAAATGTGCTTAATATGTGCTTCAAAATCATGTGGGTAGCCTCACATGTGTTAATTAGGGACTAGGTAGACCACTAAGCTTGTCAATTTGTGCAAACCATGTCTAAATTGTGAAATATTACTTGAACCCTAGTTTACTGCCCGTGAAATTCAAATTGTGCGGCCGCAAACATTTTTGTGCGGTCCGCAGTTCTTTAGCTTAGGGATCTGTGTGATTGAATTGTGCGGACCGCACTCCACAATATGCGGTCCGCAGTGAAATTATGCGGTCCGCAACAAAATTGTGCGGTCTGCATTGATGAATGATCAGAGAACCCAGTATTCTGAACCTGGGGCTGTGCGGCCGCACTCAAAATTGTATGGTCCGCACTTTTGGTTGGGCGACCGTACTCACTTTTGTGCGGTCCGCACTGCCTCTTCTATTTTTCCACAACTGGCCTGCAACTGTCATGCATATATCTGTGTCCTATGAACCTGAACTCAAACTGATTCTTATTGTTATGAATTGCGGACAATGGTTAGATCACGTGGTAAAGGAGATACATCAAAAGGGAGGGCAGAACCCTCCTGAGGCCGAGGCCGAGGCAAGAGTAACCTACCACTTTCCATTCAGAGGACCATAGGCAAGAAACCAACCGCCAACAGAGTTCGTGAACCCACCGAGACCATAGAGTATTTCCGCGCCCCCTTTTCTCGCGAAATCGGGCTTCGACATGTGAACACTCCTTTTTAGGAGGTATTAAAAGAGGAGAGTCGCCACCTAACGGTTTAAGGTGCGTTAGGGCACCTATTATGCAAATGACTCTGTTTGACTAGTCAACGCCACCAAAGATCGGGTAAGGGCTCAAGTTACCTCAAAGAGAAGGTGTTAGGCACTCCTCGAGGTCTACAATTGTGGGTCCCGGCTGAACTTAAGATTATGTGGATTGTGCTTAAGCTAGGGGATCAAATAAATAAAGGAGTTCAGAAGTCACAGAACAGTATTACAACATGATTGACACAGATCTTAGTGCGAATATAGGGATATAACTATTTAGATCTAATAACGACATACAAAGGGAAGGGGGTTCCTAAGTTTTTTAGCCTAAAGGATTACCCGGTTCAACATAAATAATACTTCATAACTCCCTCAAGATGGGGTGTTACTCATATTATTCAGCGGGCACAAATTATCATCTCCTGCTACCCGATTACTATGTTAAAGCTGTCACCTAAAAGCATTCTAATTCAATTATAGGTCGTACCCTATGGGTGCACTACCCGTCCCGTACCCATGGTCCAGGAGGTATTAGACATTTACTTTGGATGGTTCTAGACCTCACTTAGGCTGCTCAGAAATGTCAAAACTAGGCGATATACAAAACACATTGGACTTCACATATAGGCAGTCAAGGCTCAAGTTTGACTCCACACTTAAGCAACAAATGCACGCAAACACATATGCCGATCATGAATCTGCAGAATCCTATAGACATGCTTTCTAGGCGATCAAAGTATGCAAGTGATTTCAGATGCATGATGTAGCTTATAGACAGAATCATGCGGGTATCATAAGCTAATTGTTGGGAGTCTTAAGTTACCAATCCTATATGTGTGATGCCTAAGTGATTTACGCAGTTAGGTACAACAGAATCTGCTAGGAAAAGAGTCCCAGAATTATTCATACGACAGGCATGAAGCAGTGTTTGAATAGTCTAGCATTGACCAATTATAGCGATAAATTATTTCCTATAGGTTGGATCTCTAATGCATAGTACTTTAGAGCTTGTTTTATTTATACTTAGTCCTATGAACAAGATTTCTAGTGATCAATGTGGTACAATAGCAAATAAAGTGATCAAAAATCCTATAGGCATAATTTCTAGTGAATAACTAAAGCGAAATGAAGGAAAATCCATTTGTCCCTATAGGCAGGTTTCTAGTATATTCGAAAGTAATCATGCAAGTTGAAGGGGTGCTTACTCCCTATAAGCATATTGTCTATAAACACGTAGCAGTAGACATAGCATTTGAACTCATGATTAATAGTAAACAAATAATGTGTCTGTGTGCTTCCCCTAATGTCATGATCTCTACAATGCTCATGTAATCGAACAACACATATAGCAAACATATTACCAAGTCCTATAGGCATGTTATCTACCCATTGCCCATAGATATTAAATTCTATCCATTACCTTTTTACTAACACCCCAATTATTTATACAAAAATTATTACAGGCCCAATAATGAATAACAATATTACATAATAGTGAACAGGCCCACAGTAGGCCCAAATAAAATAACTAAATACCCAACCTTACCGGGACTTCAACAAAGAGCCACATTCAATACACGATCATGGGTCCATAGAAGAGCCCATACCAATTTAATGAGCCACAGCACCAAGTATTTCACCACTTGGAACAACCAATATAGATATACAGTATATGACAGGGAAATGGAAAATTAGGGACAATTTTGGAGGTTAAAAGAATGACTAGGACCAAGCCCTAGTATGTCAGAGTTCACAAGGGTCTCAATTGGACCCCGAGCAGTGCTTACACTAGGGAGGTCGACAATAGAACCTAGATAGCCTTGGCTTTCAGCCGGCTAAGAATGAGAATTCAGAATAGCATGAGTATCAAATAAGGAGAGTGGATAGTGATAGAGGGACATAAATTAGGTACTACACCAAGTTAAGCATACAGAGCAACTAATCAAGCAGGCCAACAGGTTCAGCAAGACAGCAAAGCACCACATAGATAGTCTCATATTGAAAGAAATTTGGGGAAAAACAGCTTTGCAAGATATACATTATCATTCATGACATTAAACCAATTGGGACCTAAGAGGTTCAGATTAAGCTAAGCATGCATCTTAGTATTATAAGACAAACATGTTAATTCTCATCAGGAGGCAAGATTGCATTGAAACATGATAGGGAGCACACATTATGGCAATCCAAGCAATCACTGAAGAAACAGGGGATTAAGACATACAGGGGTATATTAGCAGGGAAGCAAGATCACAACTGAGGGAAAATATCTTATAACATTAAAACACATTATGTATGCAAGACAAGCATCATAAAGAGTCAATACAGAGTGAAGAGTAAGCTCATGTTAAATAGCACATGTAGGTATTCTAGCATCGACACAATAGACTATTTACCTAAAGAAGGTCCAGATTGTGCTAAGTATTGGTCTTGATGTTATGAAACAGACATGTTAACTCTCATCAGGGAACAAGACAACATTTAGACATGATAGGGGAACACACATTGTGACAAGTCAAGTAATCACTTAAGGAACAAGGAATTAAGTGAGCCAAAGACATGCTGGGGGACATATTAGCGGGGAAGCAAGGTCATAGTTGATAGAAAAATCTTAACGCAGATTAGAACACATTACATATGCAAGATAATCATTGCACAGAGTCATAACAGAGTGAAAATAAACTCATGTCAAATAGCAAACATAGTCATTCAAGTATTGACCAGTAGACTAATTAACTAGGGAAGGTTTAAGTTATGCCAGGGATTCATCTTAATATCAAAACAGTTCAAACATGGTAGGGAAAGCAAGTTGAGATAACTGTTCTATAATTAAAAGCCATCATTAAAGGGGTATGAGATCAAGTGAGCATGTTGAGTGACACAATAGCAGAGAAACAAGTCATGGTTAACAGTGAAGGTCCTAACATAGGTTATTACAGATGTGAGGCATTCATTACAGAGATTCAGGATGACGCATGTAAGAATATTCATGAACATTCAGACACCAATACACTAGCTAAACGAGCTTAGGAGGGTTCAGATTATCCAAATTAGACATAAACAATCTCCGAACTAGCAGCATTAGGAGGAGTTAAATGCTAGAGAGATTTAAAACGAGTGTAAAGCTAACAGAGTTGTGCATAAAAGTAGACCAGAAACATATTAAGCCATAGATTTCAGAAGCGAGAGTATATGCAAATCAGAATCACATAAAAAATGAAATCACAAAAGATCAAGAGACTTACCAGTTAAACGGGCAACAACAAAAAACAAAAAATTCCACAAGAACCCAGAATCTCAATGCGTTAAAGTTCCTAAGAGCTTCAGAAGAACTCCGGGCAATGCTCGCACCAAGAGAAAGTTCGAATAACAGAATTTCTGTGGCCTTGGCTTTCAGCTGGCAAAAATGAAGTATAGAACAAGAGAATGAGGGAATCACAGAACAAAGCTCCAATTTTTAGTGAAAGTATATCGATTCATCTCTCTCTTCAAAGGGGGATGGGGAGGGGTTTATATAATGACAGAAATTGAACCAGTAAACAAGGAAAACTATAAAATCAAACATAAATAAGGAAGTATTAGCATGCAGAATCAATAAAAATCGAATTAGGGAAAAAATAGGTAAACCCTAATTGACAGAAATCAAAGATTAGCCGAAAATCTTGGCTAATATCCAGATTAAAGCGATTGAAGTTGAATGGCCGGATTTTGAGAGATAGTACTTACCATGTTTAGGCAAGTACTAGGTGATACCATAGTTTTGTAAAAAATAACGAGATAACACACAAAAGGTAAGGAAATCATGGAGAGAATCCATGGTTGAGACGGATTTGGAGAGATTTGAGGGGGCGGCTAGGGTTTTTTTGGAGAGAGGAGAAGCTTCGAGAGGATTTGGGGGCAACGGACGGGTGAAAATGGGTCTTTAGGGTTTAGGGTGAGGGGTAATATAAAACGGGTAGGTTAATCATGGGTCGTTGATCATTTGAGATCAAGGGCCAGGATCACAAGGGAAACGAGGCGGGTTATTTGAGATGGGTACCGACCGGGTTTGAGACTAAGGGTCGTTTGGCTTTGGGCTGGGATGGACTGGGCTAAGGTTTGGGTAGTTTTGGGCCACTAATGTGGTCCAAAATTGGTTAGAATGGGCTATTATTTAAATGCCCAACATTTTATCAAAATGATTTATAAAAAATACTTAATAAATAAATGAAAATATTATTTATGCACTAAAATACTTAAAATAATAACTTAGTATTATAAAAAATATAAATATGCTATTTTGACACAACTATTATAAAATAAAGAGCAATTGTGTGTGAATATAGGTAATTATTGCAAAATTAGATAAATAGCTTAAAAATGCTAATATAATTATATGGAATGAAATAAAATATTTGAAACATATTTATAGGTGCAAAATAATAATTTTAGGTAATTACGTCATCACAAAATAATTTAAAGGGATAATTACTAGATATTTATATAATTTAAATGCAAGAAAATTTAAGAGCTCTAAAAATATGGAAAATTATAGAAAATGCTTGTATGGATTTGTAAACTAAATAATGATGCATAAAATGCTATTTTGAAGGCATATATATATATTTTGGAAAATATGAGGGAAATATTGGTGTATCAACAACTGCCCCTCTTTACCCGAAAATGATGAAAGAGTTGTCGGGTAAATAATATGATGACCAATTTTGGCCGAATTGAGTGAGGGATGGTGTGATTTGAAAAATGGGGCCGAACTCTGGTACCTGAGTTGCCTTCATATCCCCGGTGTTACGGGAATCAGGCCGTGTGTAGTTCTGGATCCAGCAGTGAATTGAACCGATGTAGTTGTCATAGGAACGGTCATATGCTTCGGAAAGGGTTCTTTTGGGTAGGACAATATCAGATGAATTTGTGCGAAATCATGAATGTGACTCTGAAATGTTATGGATGTATCTCAAAACAAGTATTTGAACGGTTATCAAGTAAAAGTAGGTAACTGATGGTGGTTGGTTGCGTTTGAAATAATTGCAGCATGTGAATGTTGAACGAAAACCGAAGCGAAGATTGCTCCCGTTAGGAGAGCGGTTACTTCTTGGATTACGTGTAAAACTTAAAATACGATGCACGCAAGTATATATGGATTATTGCGAGAATTTAAACATGATTCAAATTCCCGTTGGACCATGAAAGTTGCCTTTGGACGGTGAGGATGATGTCCTTAGACCATGACGTCCTGGGCCATGAATCATGTGATAAGGGATTCGCAAGCCATGAAATGATGTCCACGGGCCATGAAAATGGTGCCTCTGAACCATGACGCCTTTGAATAATGATGTGCAATACTGAGAGATCCTTAGGCCATGGAATGGTGTCTTCCGGCTATGAGGATGATGCCTTCGGACTATGATGCCTTTGGACAAAGTGGCGATATTTCAGCCTATGAAGTGCAAAGATGTGACGCTTGGTCACATGCAAAGATGAGACAAAATAAGTCTTAGTCTTGTGTAAGATGAGGGCAATGCTTAGCCCTAGGTGAACAGAGGATAGTGCTAGGTCTTAGATGGCGTAGTGGAGATAGTATTTAATCTTAAGGAAAAGGTAGTGCTTAGCTGTATGCAAGAGGGGGAGGCAGGGCTTAGCCTCATGCAAAAATAGGAGACAGTGCTTAGTCTCATGCAAAGAAGGGAGACAATGCTTAGTCTCATGCAAGGAAAGGCGGTGCTTAGCCTTATGCAATTAGGGAGGCAGGGCTTAGCCTCATGCAAAATAGGAGACAATGCTTAGTCTCATGCAAAGAAAGGAGACAATGCTTAGTCTCATGCAGGGAGAGGCAGTTCTTAGCCTTATGCAATTAGGGAGGCAGGGCTTAGCCTCATGCAAAATAGGAGACAATGCTTAGTCTCGATGTAAGGAAATGCAGTGCTTAGACTTATATAGTTAAGGAGGCAGGGCTTAGCCTCATACAAAATAGGAGACAATGCTTAGTTTCATGCAAAGAAAGGAGACAATGCTTAGTCTCATGCAGGGAGAGGCAGTGCTTAGCCTTATGCAATCAGGGAGGCAGGGCTTAGCCTCATGCAAAATAGGAAACAATTTTTAGTCTCGATGTAAGGAAAGGCAGTGCTTAGCTTTATGCAGTTAAGGAGGCAATGCTTTGCCTCATACAAATACGAGAAAATGCTTAGTCTCATGCAAAGAAAGGAGACAATGCTTAGTCTCATGCAATTAGGGAGGCAGGGCTTAGCCGTATGAAAAGAAAACGATGAGTGATAGTAGAGTGTTTCTTAACTGGAGACGCTTGGGATAGATAATTTGCTATCTTGAAGGTAGTGACATGACGTGTCTGCAGATATTATTGTCTCACTATGCCTGCATCCAAAGAAAAATTGTGAGTTTTGTCGGGGAAGGTTGGTTCGCGCTTTTATCTTTGGCTTTGCATGTGCTCCTGTCTTGAGATCCTGTTTGAATCACCCTGGGTAGCATCTGGCTGTTTTTAGAAATAAAGCTTTTTGAAAAAAATGCATGCATTTGATGAATGTAGTTATTTAAAATATAGTAGTATGCAATATCGACTAAGTTAGATGAACCAATGACTGTGACATATTTTAGAGACATTGCGGCTTCCCTGCTCTAGAATTTTGAGGGTCCTCCTCAAAATTCTGCCCCAGTTTAAAAGCAATCTTTGACTGTTCTGTGTATGATGAAGTTGGCTGGACTTGCTTTAGAATTTTGAGGGACCTCCTCAAAATTCTGCCCCAGTTTCTGACCATGGCAAAAATGAAGATTTTATTGAGATGTGAACGAACCCACAGGGCTGCCTACGTATCCCCTCTCAAACGGGAATCAGGTCAAGCGTAGTTCAGTTACATCAGATGAAGAAATGTAAACAATCTAAACATATTATCTCTTGACTGTGTCTGAGTTGATAGGTTTTGGCCAAACTTCTCCATCCATCTCTGCGAGTATGAGCGCTCCTCCTGTTAGTACTCTATGAACCATGTAGGGCCCTTTCCAATTGGGTAACAATTTTCCTTTGGCTTCATCTTGATGCGGGAAGATCCGCTTCAGCACCAGCTGCCCTGGTGTGAATTGTCTAGGCCTGACCCTTTTGTTGAAAGCTCTGGACATTCTGTTCTGGTAAAGTTGACCGTGGCATACTGCGTTCATTCTTTTTCTGTCAATGAGAGCCAGTTGCTCGTAAGGACTTCATATCCATTCTGCATCAGTGATTTCAGCCTCTTGTATGATTCTCAAAGAAGGAATTTCTGCTTCGGCGGGAATGACGGCTTCAATGCCATAGTCCAGCAAATAAGGAGTTGCCCCGGTTGATGTGCGAACCATGGTATGATATCCAAGTAGGGCAAATGGTAACTTCTCCTTCAATTGTTTGTGATTATCTACCATCTTCCTTAATATCTTGTTGATGTTCTTATTGGCGGCTTCCACAGCTCCATTCATTTGTGGCATGTATGCTGTGGAATTCTTATGCTTGATCCTGAAGGTTTCACACATGGATTTCATCAAATTACTGTTAAGGTTGGTGGCGTTGTCGGTGATGATTGATTCCGGTGCCCCGAATCGACAGACAATACGATCCCTAACGAAATCTGTGATGACCTTTTTAGTTACAGCCTTATAAGATGCGGCTTCAACCCATTTTATGAAATAATCTATGGCCACTAGAATGAACCTGTGCCCATTTGAAGTGGCGAGTTTGATTGGACCGATGACATCCATCCCCCAAGCGGGGAAAGGCCAAGGTGCACTTATTGCATTGAGTTCATTGGGTGGCACTCGTATCATATCCGTATGTACTTGGCATTGATGACACTTTTGGACATACCTGATGCAGTTCGTTTCCATAGTTATCCAGAAGTATCCCGCTCTTAATATCTTCTTAGCTAAAACAAAGCCATTTCATGTGTGGTCCGCGAGTTCCGGCATGTATCTCTTCGAGCAATTTGGATACTTCCTTGGCATCGACACACCGTAATAATCCTAGATCTGGAGTCCTTCTGTACAGAATTCCTCTACTTTGGAAGAAATGGTTGGACAATCTTTGGAGTGTGCATTTCTGAGTATGATTTGCGTGCTCCGGGTACTTTCCTTTTGCCAAGTATTCTTTGATGTCATGAAACCACGAATTCCAATCAGTTTCTTCTTCAACATGAGCACAATAAGCTGGCTGATTATGGATCCCTACAGGAATATGATCGATGAAATTCTTGTCTGGGTGTTGTATCATGGAAGATAGAATGGCCAACGCATCTGCAAACTCATTCTGGATTCTCGGAACATGTTTGAACTCTATTTTTTTGAACCTCTTCATCAAATCTTGTACGTAGTACAACTATGGCAATATTTTGGTATTCTTTGTAGCCCATTCTCCTAGAACCTGATGTACCAAAAGGTCCGAATCTCCAATTACCAAATTCCTTAATGTTCATGTCAATGGCCAACTTGAGCCCCAAGATGCAAGCCTAGTATTCTGCCATATTATTGGTACACAAAAACCTGAGCTTTGCGGTTACTGGATAGTGTTGACCTATTTCTGACACTAAAACTGCTCCAATACCTACTCCTTTGAAGTTTGCAACTCTATCGAAAAACATTCTCCAACCGTCATAGGTTTCAGTGATATCTTCTCTTACGAATGATACCTCTTCATTGGGAAAATATGTTTTCAGTTGTTCATGTTCTCCACCCACAGGATTTTCTGCCAGATGATCTGCCAATGCTTGCCCCTTGACCGCCTTCTGAGTTACATAGATGATGTCGAACTCACTCGGTAGTATCTGCCATTTTCCAACTTTCCCGTAGGCATGGGTTTCTGGAAGATATATTTTAGCGGATCCATTCTTGATATGAGATATGTGGTGTAGGCACATAAGTAATGCCTCAACGTTTGAGCTATCCACGTCAAATCGTAGTAGGTGCGCTCCAGTAAAGAATATCGTGCTTCGTAGGGTGTGAACTTCTTACTTATATAGTATATGGCATGTTCCTTTATTCCCGTCTCGTCGTGTTGTCCCAAGACACAGCCGAAAGCTCCATCCAGTACAGATAAATAGAGTAGCAGAGGTCTCCTAGGTTCTGATGGGACCAGAACAGGTAGTTTGGATAAATATTCCTTGATCTTGTCAAAGGCTTTCTGGCATTCTTCAGTCCAGCTTGTTGCAGCGTCTTTCTTTAACATTTTAAAAATCGGTTCTCAAATCACAGTTGATTGTGCTATGAAACGGCTAATGTAATTGAGACGCCCCAAAAAACTCATCACATCTTTCTTGTTCTTCGGAGGTGGCAAATCTTGGATAGCCTTGACCTTTGTCGGCTCTAGCTCAATTCCTCGGTGGCTGATGATGAACCCTAATAACTTTACAGCAGGGACTCCGAAGGCACATTTTTATGGGATTTAGTTTCAAGTTGTATCTTCGAAGTCGATCGAAGAATTTCCTCAAATCTGCTATATGATCTGTGCTTCTCTTGGATTTGATGATGACGTCATCCACGTACACCTCTATCTACTTGTGTATCATGTCATGCAAAATGGTTGTCATGGCCCTCATATAGGTGGCTCCAACATTCTTTAGGCCAAATGACATCATTTTGTAACAATATACTCCCCATGGTGTAATAAAGGCTGTCTTT
The DNA here is from genome assembly GCA_000715115.1 of Nicotiana otophora. Lineage (NCBI taxonomy): Eukaryota > Viridiplantae > Streptophyta > Magnoliopsida > Solanales > Solanaceae > Nicotiana > Nicotiana otophora. Next base: position 74,703 of record AWOL01S0008763.1, read on the forward strand.
TCGGCATCCTCTTCATCCATCTAGATTTGATGATATCCCGCGAAGCAATCCACAAAGGATTGGAGTTCATGCTTGGAATAGTTGTCAATCAGTATGTGTATATTGGGCAAAGGGAAATCATCTTTGGGACTTGCTCTGTTTAAATCCCGATAGTCGACACACACTCTGACCTTCCCATCTTTCTTTGGAACCGACACAATGTTAGCCAACCAGTTTGGATATTCAACTACTCTGAGAACCTTAGCTTTGATCTGCTTGGTGACTTCCTCTTTTATTTTTAGGCTCATATATAGTTTGAACTTTCTGAGCTTTTGCTTTACAGGCGGACACATAGGGTTGGTAGGTAGTTTATGAGCCACTATGGACGTGCCCAACCAGTCATATCATCATAGGACCATGCAAAAATATCCTCATACTCCTTCAAGAACCGGATGTACTCTTCCTTCTCTGATAGTGATAGGTGAATGCTTACACGCATTTCCTTGACTTTTTCGGTCTCATCCAAATTGGACTTAGGCTTGTTTTCAAAGTTTTCCACTTCTCTGACAATTTCCTCGGGTATTATATCCTCTTCCAGGTCCTCTAAATCATTATCCTTATGTTGCGTTGTCTCATTACATGTCACAGTCGTAGGTTCATCGGGATAGGTAATAATAATGCTGTAGAGAAAAAATATAAAGAATAATAATAAATACTAAAATAACAATGCATTAGATAAATCTTGAAAGCGTCAAACAAGTACGGCTCGATGACTCGAGCAATTATTTCAAAACAAAATATGCTTAAAACAAAATACTGAAAATGTCTTAAATGCTCATAAAATTGCTTTCAAAGTAAATGGTGCTAATTGCCAGGCTACCCAGGAACTCGACGGGCCCTTGATGGTGCAACAGTCCAGTTCTTGAGAATAGCTCCCTTCTCCATGGTATGAATAATAAGGCCTTCCTTCTCCTCCTCCTCAACTATCGCACTGCAATCCGTGTCTTCATCATCTACAAACAGATTCCTTATGCCATCTATAACTTCATCTTCTTCGGACTCCCACATCATGTCAGCTTGATGAAATGACTGGCTCAAATGTGGTACTAGTTACTCTAGATGGTAATAAGGACCACGCCATGGTGGCGACCAATTCTGATACTCGTGCCAGGTGTATTAATATCCAAGCCCAAAAGTTGTGCCGTGATGCTTTAGCTGTATCGGTTTGGTGATCCCTTGGATATTCTTACCGAGACCCTTGCCAGGTTCATACCCTGTCTATGCCAATATGCCTTCTATCTTACTGCTCTACCATTTGTCCTTTTCAATTGGGTTGACGCGCTCGATGCGATGGTATGTTTTTCCATCCAACTTCCTTCTATTCTCAATGACCGAAACAATTTGATTGCTATAAATGGGATTACTTCCGTCTCCATGGATGATCACTTCCTGATGGTTCCATTCAAACTTCACGACCTGATGTAGAGTAGAGGCTACGGCCCCAGCATCATGTATCGAAGGCCATCCCAACAATAGGTTGTAGGTAGCAGATATGTCCAACACTGAAAACTCAACATCAAACCAGGTTGGGCCCATCTGTAGGCTGAGGTTGGTCTCCTTAATTGTGGCCCTTTGAGACCCATCAAATGCTTTCACATTTATACTTCCTACTCGTATCTTGTGCAGGCCTTTACCCAATCTTTTCAGAGTAGTTAGTGGACATATGTTGAGACTCAAACCCCCATCTAGCAGGACTCTGGCAATGAACTTGTCCTCAAACTGCACTGTGATATGCAGTGCCCTATTGTGACTTAGTCCTTCTGGTGGCAGCTCGTCTTCATGAAAAGTGATCGTGTGGCTTTCCAACACTTGCCCTACCTTGTTGGCCATCTCTCCACTGGTGATGTTGTTGGGTACATAGGCTTCATTCAACACCTTCATCAGGGCATTCCTATGTGCCTCAGAGTTTTGCAGCAGTGATAAACTAGATATTTAAGTAGGGGTTTTGTTCAGATGATAAACCACATAATACTCTTTTGCCTGCACCCTTCTCCAAAGATCATCTGGGCCAGTCTTAATGACAGGCGATTTAGATGCAGCTTCTTTTCTTGTTACTCCCAAATGCTCGGGTGTATAAACCCTACCAATTCTGGTCATGCCTTGCACTGCACCTATTTCTTCTATTCTTGCCTATCCTTTCCTTCTTTCTTCCGCAACATAATCCCATGGTATAGCATTAGACTTATAAGACGGCGTAGGTGCTACCATCACGGTGAAGGGTGTTGTTACTTCAACCTCAAACGGAGTTGGTGTAGCTACCTCAACATCAATTGGT
>AWOL01S0008763.1:88511-128714 GCA_000715115.1 Nicotiana otophora
GATGGTAGATGGGGTGATGCTACAGTGGGGGGTTTAGAGAGGTCGAGAAAAAGGGAGATGTGGGAAGACAGATTTGTCAGCTTGACTGCCTTCAACAAATTTAGAGAGTGGTGGCCCCAAACATCGCTCACTCTTGAGCGACAATTCTTAATGAAGGATTTGGACAAGCACAACCCAAATGTCCTCAAACAGTTCCAGGAGAGAAAAGGATGGAAATGGTTCACCCAAAGCGTCCTCGATGCAAATGAGCACTTGGTTAAGAATTTTATGCCAATGTGGCTCACATTAAGAAGGGTACCAAGGTGACAAAAGTGCGAAATCTGAAAATCTGATTCGACTCCTGTGCTTTTAACTCTTATGTGGGATTTGAATAAGTGGAGGCAGTCCAATACTTGGAATTGATGGCTATGAGTGATGCAGCTCGCCCGTGGCTAGCTGAGATTTAGCTATTCAAGGATTAACATCTCTGTGGCTTACAACAGGGGTTCCCATAGTTCGGGCCATCCTATATTTTGAAGCAAAAGGGTGGCAAACTACCTCCACTGGCCAGTCTGAGGAGCGAGCAATAGTAGTTACTGATTCAGCTGCTGAGGCTTCCACAACAGTCGGTCCTTCCACCGGGACAGCAGCCATGCCACCACTGTCGTCTTCTAGACCACCAGCTTTAATATCAATGCCAGCATCATCCACTTATCCATAGACTGTGCTGTGAGTCTCCCAAACATTAGCGACTCTCAACAACTGGATGCAGGCAGCTACTTCAAAGCTGTCTGACATATCCAATGCTGTTGCAACACAATGAGCAGCCCCAACAGCACCACAGGTACCTCCGTCTGTGGAGGATACATTGAAGAAGATTCTGGACAACCAAAAGACCATTATGAAGACTCTAGTGGCGCATGGGGAGGTCATTGAAGAGTTGGGAAAGAAAACAAAGAAGATGCGGAAGTCTCAGGCATCGAAGAGGTCAGTGGACAAGTTGAGAAAAGTGGTTGCCAAAATTGCATCTGCCGGAGATCTACTACTAAGCTTACTTATGGATGGAGCACCTTCAGACCCAGCAGCACAGGCAACACCAGCAGTACCAGAGGCATCACATATAGAAGCCAGCCAGTCTGAGGAGCCGATTGCAACTGCCCACACCACTGAGGAGATGATCCAGATGCTCAGCAACCCCATTGTCCCTCAGCCAGGTGATGATAAGATACAGCTAGAGGAGACCGAGTGTGTTGCGGATCCCATGCAGACTGAGACCACATAGGGAGTTCACTTAACTCTCTGCCCTTCCCTGTTCTTATTTTTGTTAAGCATTGGGGCCAATGCTTATTTTTATTCGGGGGATGGTCTATTTTGATTGATTGACATTGACATTGACCGAGTGTCTCTTTGGTATGTATATATTCTCCCCCTTCGTTTGATGTATATATTCAGTCTCTCTTATGTATATAATTATTTTACTTCGGTTTGTATATTCATTTATCTTGCTTTCCGTAGTTTATTTCGTAGCTTCTTTACTTTGTCTTTCTTAGTAGTATAACTTCTTATTTACTTTAGTAGTTTCTTTTTGATTTGTTAGCTTTCTTTTACGTTTGAGTGATCAATAAGCCTTTGGTTTTCTTAATGTCACGGTTCTTTCCAAAGGTGGATTTTGTGTCAACCGGGTGGCTCTTCCCAACGATGGATGGCGTGACAACCTTCTTAAGGGATTGAGTCCGTTTTCTTTTATGTTCAGGCAAATATAGTAGTAATGAATAAAAGGGTCTCAAGCATGCTTCACTTGGTACCAACACATTTACCTCTGACCGTATGGTTAAAAACAAAGTTGTTGGCATAAAATAACTCTAGTTGTGACCTTTTGACTCTTGTGTTGACTTAAACAGTCATCGAGTGGTTCAGTCAAGCCATTTGTGATTCTCAATCTTAACTAGGGTTGTTGTGGGCCCTCGACTCCATTCTCTTTAGCAATCCAGCAGCGTGAAAGGGGAGGTATTGAATTGCAAGTCCAAGTTCCCGTGCTAATAGTCTAGAACTTATCCCGAATGTTTTTCTAGGCGAAATTCTAAGTGTAGCTTGGCTTGAGAAATGATTGTAGGCTCTCCTTGATCGGATTTGAAGTTTGAAATATTCCATAGCCTACCAATGTGATATCCCTAGTTAATCCATTTGATCCTAAGCCTTTTTATGTTCTTTCAATAACCACGTTACAAGCCTTTATCCGTTTTGTAATGACTCTCTCTTGGCACCCAATCTTTCCTTAGCATTCTTGAGAAATAATTGGCAAAAATATAAGTTTGGGGGAGAGACGAGGAATTTGAAAGTGATAAAAGGTACAAAGAAGAGAAAGAAAGGAAGAAAAGGGAAGGCAAAGAAAAGAAAGAAAGAACAAAAAAAAAGAGAAATGCCAAAATTAAAGTGAATAAGGTAGAAAGTTGAAGGGATTCAAAGAAAACAATGATGTAAGGAATGGAGTAACTAGAAAAGGAGAAAAATGAATGTCATGACCAATAAAGAGTGATGTTATGTCTCTCTAGTTCCCCGAGGAAAAAGGAATTGACTCAAAGAGTCGACAAAGTATGAGCCAAAAAAAAACAAAAGAGAAAATGGAGTGCTTAAGGAAAGATGAAACCATTCTATTCCAACAAGTCCTACCTTAGTCCAAAAACCTTCATTACATCCCGCAAAAGCCCTACATGATTTCAAATTGAGTGAGCTTACATTAGTGGTAATTTACATAAGGGCAAGCTTATGGTACTTAGAGCCGGACTTGTGACATTCTTTTGAGAGAGATGAGTGAACTTTTCAAAATCCTTGCATCGAGTGTTACATTCTAAAGTGAGATATGCTAATGGAGAGTAGAGGAGAAGGAGTTTGGGATCCACAATGACCTACATGAAAGAGCAAGCTTCCTAGATGAATAAAGTCAACTCTTGATACTCTAGTATCACATTAGAACTATTGTACTCAAAAAGTCAAATCATTGCATTGTTGATAATTCATACGTGTTGTGGGTAATTATTGGTCCCAATTGATGTGTGATTGATTCACCTTAGGCCAGCTGAAATATCTTTTTTTCTAGTGGAGGTGGGAATTGCCTTAATTGCTTGAGGACAAGCAAAAGCTTATGTTTGGGGGAGTTGATAGGTAGGGATTTTGACCGCTTATTTTCTCTCTTTTGCTTGCGTTTTAGCTCAAAAATGCTTAAAGGTATTTCCGAGAACTAATAAAATGTGTTTTCGTGCAAGAATATTGGGAGATGAGCCAAAGAAGTCAAAATCAACTCATAAAGGAGTCAAAAATGGACAAGGACCAAAACAAGGAAAAACGACCCACAGTGTGGACCCCTCAATACTGTGTGCGGCCGCAGAACAATGAAACATCACTGTCAGACGTCCTTCAGAGTATGTGGACCGCACAATTACTGTGCGGCCGCATAAGAGAAAATTCAGAGAGTTAGTTTTTGGGCAGGCTGAAGATATGCGGACCGCACCATAATTGTGCGGTTGCAGGATGACAAGTGTGGCCGCACTCATAATTGTGCGGTCCACAGAAGAGAAGAATCAGAGAGCCATGTTCCAGTCCAAGTTCAAGTGTGCGGCCGCACTCCGAATTGTGCAGTCCGCACAATCAAATGAAGTGCGGCCACATCCCACTTTTATGCGACCGCAGAAGGCCCAGTTGACCAATCACGCTCAGAGTGCGGACCGCACACAGAATTGTGCGGCCGCACAACCTCCGCAGGGGCATTTTTGTTAGATATTTGTAGCTTAGTATAAATAGAACTTTTTGTCATTTTTAGAAAAAGTTTTGTTTTGGGAGAGCACCTGAGCCGTTTTCTTTACTGTTTTGAGTAATATTGTACTAGATTAGCTTCTAAACATTAGATTTTCTTTCCCTGATCAATTATTATGCGTTCTATCTTAATTGCTTCTTGTACTTTTTCATTTTTCATTTAGGACTTGTTTGTGATTGGGTTAGTGATATTTAGCCTAGTTCTTGATTGAATTCAAGAATTAATGATTTCAAACATTGATTCATGCCTAATTGACTTAGTCTCTACTTGAGAAAGAGAGACTAAGTCTAGGAAAACTTGGCTAACAAGAAATTGGGGTGAAATCAAGAAATTGATAGCCCAATTTAAAGGGGTTGAATCTAGAGATAGTAAGACCCGACTTGAGCATTTATCACTTGTTTTGTGCAATACCCATTTGGACTTGAGAAAGCCAAATTGGGCAAAATCACTCAAACTATCGAGAGGTATAGAGTGGGTAATTGCGTGTGATTGCTATATTACAACCCCGACCAATGAAACTTTCCCTAGAGTTTACAACCCATTAGGTAACCACCTAGGCGGAAGTCACGACCCTAGATCTTTTATCATTTGGAAAACAACCAAAACCAAAAATATTGTCTTCTAGTTTTATAATTGCAATTAATAGTTTAAAGTAGAAGTAGAAATAACAAACAGGAATGTAGAAGTGTAATATAAGGCATATCCTAAAATTACACTAAATATATACCTAATCCCAATTCTAACTCCCTGAGGATTCGACCCCGACTTGCGTTGGATTCTATTATTGCTTCGATCGCCTCACTGCCTATATTTGTGGTGTGAGTTTGGGCAACATTGTTATCTGTACATTCTCCCTGTATTAGAGAAATTTAACCACAAATCATGTTTAGACTACATGTTGGCATTGTAGGGACCCACAAAGGTCGTGTACATGTTGAATTATCTGCTAAATTGCTGTTTGTACTCAGTCACAGTTCATTTGTATATTACATCTCGGTGTCTATTATTTATTTTTGATGCATCATATCATTGCTGTCTAGGATGCTTATTATGAGTTATGAGAGTCCGAGAGACTAGAGAGGTTGATGACTGAGTGAGGCCGAGGGACTAATTGTGAGGTATTATACTATAGCACGTGAGTTGTCCGTGTAGCACATGAGTTGCCGTACGGATCCAGATATTATACTATAGCACGTGAGTTGTCCGTGTAGCACATGAGTTGCCGTACGGATCCAGATATTATACTATAGCACGTGAGTTGTCCGTGCTTCATGTGAGTTGTCCGTGCGAATCCAGATATTATATTATAGCACGTGAGTTGTCCGTGCAGATTATAGCGCTTGGGCTGTAGGAGCTCCTGCGGAGTTTGCACACACCCCCAGTGAGCGCAAGTACCTATTGAGTGCGAGTGTCGGGTGCTGAGTGCTAAGTGCTGAGTGAATGAGAAGGTTGAGTGACTGTGGCCCTAAGAGGATGCATTTGATTTCATTACTATTCCATTAACTGTCATGTATCATTGTTTGAAATTTCTAAAAGAAATTACACTCTGCTTCACTTGAACTGGTCATGGAATAACTGTTGACCTAATTTATCGAACTTGAGAGCATGCCTACTTTCTTATGTTGAAATCACTGTAATTAAACTATAACTATGAAGCTCATCACTACTTTAAGTTCTTTATTTAGTATGGTTAGTTGCTGAGTTGGTTGTACTCATACTACACCCTGCACTTCGTGTGCAGATCCAGGTGTTCCAGGACACAATGGGTGTTAATTTCCACGCACAGTTGATCTTCTGGAGATTTCGAGGTAGCTGCCGGCGTTTCGCAAATCTTGTTTCTCCTTCCCTATCTTTCCATTTATTGTATTTGGTTTCATATTTTCATAGGCAGTATTTTTCGGACTTGTTATGTATAGATGTTCATGTACTTAGTGACACCCTGATGTTGGGAATTTCCGCGTTGTATTTTGGATTTTTATCCTGTTTATGTGAAGTTGTTATCATTTAAACTATTTTAAATCTGTTTTCTATTAAGTCTTGGAGTTATTTCATAAATGTCGACTTCCCTAGTACCACGATATGCTCCATCACAATAGGTTAGGATTTTGGGTCATGACAGGATCGATGCGGAGACGTCCATACTTATCTTCGAGGGGCTATAGGGTGTTAGGAAACTTCTCTTTTTTCATCTCCTATCGTGCAGTTGATGTTGTGCTAAGTATATTTATCCTATTCTCTCACAGATGGTGAGAACGCGCCCGGCAGATGTACCCGGTCGTGGAGAAGCTGCTCCCTCTATTGCTACAGGATGAGGCAGAGGCCGAGGGAGGGCTTAAGCTTCTGCCAGAGGACAAAGGCATCCTAGAGTTGCTCCAGTTGTGCCACCAGTGGATCCAGTGGAGGATGTTGTTATTGAGGAGCAGGGCAAGGTACCTGCAGCTGAGCCGGCAGGTTTCATGTCCGCACCAGGATTCTAGGAGGTCATGGGTCGTATGATGCAGTTTATGGACTCTATGACACATGCTGGTTTATTTCCAACAGACCCAGCCACATCTCAGGTGGGAAGGGGAGCACAGACCCCTACTGCTCAAGCTCTAGTGCATGCTTCTGTCGTATATCATACCCCTGGTGCACTACCCGTGGGCGAGACTCATCCAGTTGCAACGGCTATAGGCCCAGACCAGCCGCGACCGGTGAGCTGCAGAAGTTATTGGATAGATGGACCAGACTACATCCTCCTGCCTTTGGCGGTGAGTGACATGAGGACCCCCAGGACTTCATTGATCATTGCAGGGACAGACTACACAACATGAGGGTATTGGAGTCCCACGGGGTGGACTTTAACACCTTTCAGCTGGAGGGCAGGGCCCGAAGATGGTGGCAGTCATATCTTCTCAGCAGACCAGCAGGTTCTCCTCCCTTGACTTGGGACCAATTCACATGTCTCTTTCTGGAGAGATATATCCCACCCTCTCAGAGGGAAGAGTTACGGGGTCAGTTCGAGCGGCTCAAGCAGGATCAGAAGTCTATGACCAACTATGAGGCGAGATTCTCTGAGTTGTCTCGCCACGCACTTATGATACTTCCCACTGATGCAGAGAGAGTGTGGAGGTTTATTGCGGGCTTGCACTATGGTATCCATGTCACTATGGCCCGAGAGATTGAGATGGGGACTCCTTACGAGCAGGTTGTGAAGATAGCTCGAAAGATCGAGGGTATTCATCAGTAGGGCCGAGAGCACGTGCCGAGGGATAGAGGTGCTCCGTCTGAGGGTAGAGGTCAGTTTGTGAGGGGCCAGTCTAGCAGGCCCACGTATCCAGCACCGGCACCTTCTCGGGGTGCTCCAGTTCTTCCCTATTTCAGTTCCATTCCTGAGAGCTCCTACTATCCGCCAACTATTCAGGGATCTTCCAATGGGTGTTCAGGTCTCCAGAGTCAGATCCAAGATCACTCTTCCGCACCGACAGGTTGCTTTGAGTGTGGGAATCTAGGTCATGTGAGGAGGTTCTGCCCAAGGCTTCGGGGCAAGGTAGTACAGTAGGGTCATCAGCCCATGATTACCGCACCAGTCGTCCGGCCACCTAGAGGCGAAGGGCAGGTGGGTAGGGGCCGCTCTAGAGGTGAAGGCCAGTCAGGTGGCGCAACAGCTAGGTTCTATGCCTTTCTAGCCAGACCAGATGCAATAGCCTCATATGTCGTGATCACATATATTATTTTTGTCTGCGGTAGGGATGCTTCAGTACCATTTGATCTAGGGTCTACGTATTCATATGTTTCATCTCTGTTTGCTTATTTTCTGGGTATTCCTCGTGAGTCGTTGGGTACTCATATATATGTGTCCACGCTAGTAGGCGATTATATGGTGGTGGATCAGATTTACCGGTCCTGTATCATGACTTTCTGTGATTATGAGACCAGATCGGATCTTCTGTTGCTCGACTTGACCGACTTTGAGCTTTTCCTGGGCATGGACTGGTTGTCTCCATATCATGTTGTCCTTGATTGCCATGCCAAGAATGTTATCTTGGCGATGCTAGAGTTGCCTAGATTGGAGTGAAAGGGTTCATCTATCAGTGCATCTAGTCGGGTTATCTCTTTCTTGAAGGCTCGATATATGGTCGAGAAGGGTTGTTTGGCTTATCTATATTATGTTCAGGATACTGCTGCAGAGACTCCAACGATTGATTCATTGCCTGTGTTGCGGGAGTTCACCGACGTATATCCTTCTGATTTACCTAGCATGCCACCAGATCATGATTTCGATTTTTGTATTGATTTGGCTCCAGGTACCCATCTATCTCTATTCCAGCATACCGCATGGCTCTGAAAGAGTTGAAGGAATTGAAAGAACGGCTTGAGGAGTTTCTAGCAAATGGGTTTGCCAGACCTAGTGTGTCGCCTTGGGGTGCACCGGTGTTGTTCGTGAAGAAGAAGGATAAGACTATGTAGATGTATATTGATTACCGCCAGTTGAACAAAGTTACCATTAAGAACAAGTACCTGTTACCGCGTATTGGTGATTTGTTTGACCAGTTGTAGGGTGCCAGGTTGTTTTCTAAGATCGACTTGAGATCGAGGTATCATCAGCTAAAGATTCATGCTTTGGATGTTCCGAATATGCCTTTCCGGACTAGATATGGCCACTATGAGTTTCTAGTGATGTCCTTCGGCTTGACCAACGCCCCGACGTCATTTATAGATTTGATGAACCGGGTGTTCAGTCCATATATTAACTCATTTGTCATTGTCTTCATTGATGACATATTGATCTACTCGCGTAGTATGGAGGAGCACGAGCAGCACTTGAGAGTTCTGCTTCAAGCCTTGCGGGAACAGAAGCTATATGCTAAGTTCTCCAAGTGCGAGTTCTGGTTAGACACTGTGGCATTCTTGGGGCATGTTGTATTAGTAGTGGGTATTAAGGTAGACCCCAGGAAGATCGACGTAGTCTAGAGTTGTCCTCGTCCTACCACAGCGACCGAGTTCAAGAGTTTTTTGGGGTTAGCAGGTTATTATCGCCAGTTTGTGGAGGGCTTCTCATCTATTGTGGAACCTTTGACTAGATTGACCCAAAAGGGTGCTCTGTTCCGATGGTCCGAGGATTGCGAGGCGAGCTTTCAATAGCTCAAGACCGCATTTGTCACGACCCCAAATTCCCTCCGTAGGAGGTCGTGATGGCACCTAGTCAATAAGACTAGGTAAGCCTATCAATGCGGAATAATAATAGATATCTGAAATAAATAAACTACAATTCAAACAATTACAACTCGTAAAACCCGAAAAAAATAAGTCACAAGCTTCTAAGAATTTATTCTCTATGTCTCTATACATTAGAGTCTAAAACAAATAAGGAAGACAATATAGTAAGATAGAAGGGGACTCCGGAGTCTGCGGACGCTGGCAGATATACCTCGAAGTCTCCTCGTACAGTTAGTGCACGGATGCCTGGTCTGATAAGATGTACCTGGATCTACACAAAAAGATGTACAGAAGCATAGTATGAGTACACCACAGCGGTACCCAGTAAGTGCCAAGCCTAACCTCGGTAGAGTAGTGACGAGGTCAGGTCAGCGCCTACTGGAATATAAATCATGGCATGGTAAATGTTTAACAATATAATAACAAAAAAAGTGACAATTAAAATGAATCAAGTAGTATGTCACCATTTAATTACACCAAATAATGGCAATTAATACCTCGTGGAAACAAAACAGAATTTTTTTCAACTTTAAGAAAATTACAATAATAATCAAAGGTAACTGCGGCCATAAATCAATATTAACAAGGGCACTCCCGAGGTACCGCCTCGTAGTCCCAAATCATAAATAAATTCCCAATATCTCATTCTCATATATCATCGCGGGAGCCTTCGCAATTTATTTTAAAGAAAATATTTTTTCCGAAATAGCATCCCGCGTTTTAGCCATCCTTATCACACCGCATGACTTCTAGTAGCTTTCCCTACTAGCCACGCGTATCAAGCCACTCTTATCTCCCCGCATGCGTTTCACACCCAAACCTTATACCACCGCATGCGTATCAATATCCCAATATATCATAATTTTCACCTCAAGTGCCCAAATATTTCAATTTGCCAAGATAAATCAACAACAATATTTTTCCATAATAAAGAGCTCACGGCTTATGCCAAAATAATTCAATAATAATATTTTTCCACAATAAAGAGCTCACGGTTCCATCACAATGAGTACGAAAATCTCACCAAAAATATTCGGAAATAAAATAACTCAACAAAATAATATTTCAAAATTTTAATACGTTGCTTCAATACCAAATTTAAAATATCCAATAATTCATATTAATAATATTTAATTTAAAGAAAATCAACATTTAAATAATGCACAGAATAAAAGAAACCAAGTTTTAATTAATCAGGTAAAATAATTAGCAGGAAAAGGTCAAGCAATTTAAAGTATAAACATTTAAATCAATGGTGAAGAATATAACAAGGTAAAATTATTTAATTGATATGCAACAGCGATCTACACAATTTAAAGACATGATATTTCACATTTAGCCCGTGTACACACTCGTCACCTCGTATACACGACTTTTAACACATTTCAATTTATCACTTCAATACCAATCCTAGGGAAAATTTCTCTCACACAAGGTTAGACAAGTCACTTACCTCGATATGCTCCAATTTAATCGCGTAGTATGCCTTTTTCTCGATTTTTCGACTCCGATCGACTCGTATCTCCATGTTGCTAGGTGAATGCTCTTCTCAAGAAGCTCCAAAGATCATCCAAGAATGAAGAAATGAGCAAAAATGCTCAAATCCTCGCTTTAAACACTCACTGCCGAGTGATCATCGCGCCCGCGGCTTCACACCCGCGGCAAAATCCTTTACGCCTGCGATGGAGTTTTTCAACCTGCGGCTTCCCACCCGTGGCCCTTTTTCCGCAGGTGCTATCACACCAGATATCAGCTGCCTCAACTCTTCTTCAAATTCCAAATTCGATCCGTTAACCACTCGGAATCCACCCGGGGCCCTCGGGACCTTAACCAATTATACCAACACATCTCAAAATACATTACGAACTTAGTCGAGCCTTCAAATCACATCAAACAACACTAAAAACACGAATCACACATAGATTCAAGCCTAATGAATTTTGAAATTTTTTATTTCTACAAACAACGCCGGAATCTATCAAATCAAGTCCGATTGATCTCAAATTTTGCACGCAAGTCATAAATGACATAACGGAGCTCTGAAAATTTTCAGAACTGGATTCCGAATCCGATATCAAAAAGTCAACTCTCCGGTCAAACTTCCAAGCTTAAATTTCTATTTTAGCCACTTCAAGCCTAATTTAACTACGGACTTCCAAATAAAATTCCGAACACGCTCCTAGGTCCAAAATCACCATACGGAGCTATTGGAATCATCAAGATTCTATTTTGGGGTCATTTTCTCATAAAATTTTGAACACGCTCCTAGTTCCGAACACTTCCAAATCCCGAACCAATCATCCCCGCAAGTCATAAATTTATAAAAGCACATACGGGGAGTTTTATTTAGGGGGACAGGGTTCTAAAAGTCAAAATAACTGGTTGGCTCATTATATTCTCCACCTCTTAAACAAACGTTCGTCCTCGAACGGGTTCAGAATTATACCTGGAGTGGTAAAAAGATGAGGATAACAGCTACGCATCTCATGCTCGGTCTCCCAAGTCGCCTCCTCGACCGGATGACCCCTCCACTGAACCTTCACGGAAGCAATGCTCTTTGACCTCAGCTTTCAAACCTACCTGTCCAAAATAGCCACCGGTTCTTCAACATAAGATAGATCTTTGTCCAACTGAACTGAACTGAAGTCTAACACATGAAATGGATCGTCGTGATACTTCCGAAGCATAGAAACATGGAATACCGGATGAACTGCAGAGAGACTAGGTAGTAGTGCAAGTCTATAAGCCACCTCTCCAACTCTTTCAAGAATTTCAAAAGGCCCAATATACCTAGGACTCAACTTGCCCTTCTTCCCGAACCTCATCACACCCTTCATAGGCGAAACCCGGAGCAATACCCGCTCACCAACCATGAATGCAACATCACGAACCTTCTGATCCGCATAACTCTTTTGTCTAGATTGAGCTTTACAAAGTCGATCCTGAATCAATTTAACCTTTTCCAAGGCATCCTGAACCAAGTCCGTACCCAATAGCCTAGCCTCGCCGGTTCGAACCAACCCACTGGAGACCGGCACCGCCTACCATACAAGGCCTCATATGGAGCCATCTGAATGCTCGACTGATAACTGTTGTTGTAAGCAAACTCCGCAATTGGTAAGAACTGATCCTAAACACCACCAAAATCTATCACACACGCACGAAGCATAACCTCCAATATCTGAATAGTGCATTCGGACTGCCCGTCTGTCTGAGGGTGAAATGCTGTACTCAACTCCATACGTGTACCCAACTCTCGCTGTACAGCCCTCCAAAATAGTGAGGTAAATTATGTACCCCGGTCAGAGATGATAGATACTGGTACGCCGTGAAGTCTAACAATCTCGCGAATATAGATTCGAGCCAACTGCTCGGAAGAGTAGGTAGTCATCACAGGAACGAAATGAGCTGACTTGGTCAGCCTATCCACAATCACCCAAACTGCATCAAACTTCCGCTGAGTCCATGGAAGTCCAACAACAAAATCCATAGTGATCCGCTCCCATTTCCACTCCAGAATTTCTAACTTCTAAAGCAATCCACCCGGTCGTTGATGCTCATATTTCACCTGTTGACAATTTAGACACCGAGCTACATACTCCACTATGTCTTTCTTTATCTGCCTCCACCAATAGTGTTGTCTCAAGTTCTGATACATCTTTGTAGCACCCGGATGAATGGAGTACCGTGAACTGTGAGCCTCCTAGAGAATCAACTCACACAAACCTTCTACATTAGGCACACATAGCCTGCCCTGCATCTGTAATACATCATCATCTCCAATATTGACTTCCTTGGCATCATCGTGCTGAAGTGTGTGCTTAAGGACAAGCAGATGGAGGTCATCGTACTGACACTCTCTGATACGATCATAAAGAGAAGACTGAGAAACAACACAAGCCAAAACTCAGCTCGGCTCGGAAATATCCAACCTGACAAACTGATTGGCCGAGGCTTGAACATCCAAGGCTAAAGGCCTCTCTGCTACCGGTAAATATGCTAAGCTACCCAAACTCGTTGCCTTACGACTCAAGGCATCGGCCACTACATTGGCTTTCCCGGAATGATAGAGAATGGTGATATCATAATCCTTAAGCAACTCCAACCATCTCCGCTGCCGCAAATTAAGATCCTTTTGTTTAAAAAGATGCTGTAGACTCCGATGATCGGTGTAGACCTCACAATGGACACCGTACAAATAATGCCGCCAAATCTTCAAGGCATGAACAATAGTTGCTAACTCAAGTTCATGGACTGGATAATTCTTCTCATATAACTTTAACTGTCTGGACACGTAGGAAATCACCCTACCGTCTTACATCAACACTGCGCCAAGACCAATACGCGATGCATTACAATACACAGTATAAGACCCTGAACCTGTAGGTAATACCAATACTGGGGTTGTAGTCAAACCTGTCTTGAGCTTTTGGAAGCTCTCCTCACATTCCTCGTTCCACCTGAACGGAGCACCCTTCTGGGTTAATTTGGTCATAGATGCAGCAATAGAAGTGAAACCCTCTACAAATCGGCGATAACACCCTGCCAAACCAAGGAAACTTCGGATTTTCGTAGCTGAGGACAGTCTGGACCAACTTTACACTGCTTCAATCTTCTTTGGATCTAAATTGATCCCCTCGCATGAAACTATATGACCCAAAATTCCCACTGAATCAATCTAGAATTCACACTTTAAAATTTTTGCTTATAACTTCTTTTCTCTCAAAGTCTGAAGCACAGCCCTCAGGTGATGCTCATGATCTTCCCGACTCCGGGAATACACTAGAATGTCATCAATAAACACAATGATAAAAGAATCAAGATAGGGCTGAAATACACTATTCATTAAGTGCATAAATATTGCTGGGGCGTTGGTCAGCCCAAAAGATATCACAAAGAACTCGTAATGACCGTACCGAGTCCTAAAAGCAGTCTTCGGGATATCTGGCTCCCGAATCTTCAACTGATGATAGCCTGAACGGAAGTCGATCTTAGAAAACACTCTGGCACCCTAAAGCTGATCAAATAGGTCATCAATATGTGGCAATGGATATATGTTCTTCACTGTAACCTTGTTCAGCCGGCGGTAATCAATACACATCCGCATAGAATCATCCTTCTTCTTTACAAATAAGACAGGAGCACCCCAAGGCGATACACTGGGCCGAATGAAGCCCTTATCAAGCAATTCATGTAATTGTTCTTTTAATTCTTTCAACTCTGCTAGGGCCATACGATATGGTGGAATAGAAATGGGCTGGGTGCCCGATAACAAATCAATATCCCTATAAGGTGTCATACCCGGGAGATCCGCTGAAAATACATCAGGAAAATCCCTTACTATAGGAACTGACTCCATGGTAGGGGTACTAACACTAACATCTCTCACATAGGTCAGATACACATCACACCCTTTCTCAACCATTCGTTGAGCTTTAAGAAATGAAACTACCCTGCTAGGAACATGATACGAGGTACCTCTCAACTCTAGTCGCGGTAAACCTGGCATAGACAACGTTACCGTCTTGGCGTAACAATCAAGAATAGTGTGATAGGATGACAACCAGTCCATGCCAAAATAATATTGAAATCCACCATACTGAGCAATAATAAATCAGATCTGGTCTCAAAACCACTGATAACAATTAAACACGACTGATACATGTAGTCCACAATAATATATTCACCCACGAGTGTAGATACACAAATAGAGGAACTCAAGGAATCACGTGATATACCCAAATACAGGGCAAAATAAGATGACAACCCGCTGAAAGCACCCCGTACAGGAGGTATAGTAGACACTGGCAGTGCATAATATGGAACCTGAGGTCTGGGATTAGCCAAAATACCACTGGAAGCTGGAAGTGCTGAATAAATAGGACAGTTCATATAACCTCTACCATGAAGGGCTGCAACTGGGGCACGAGAATTATTATATGTGCCAGAATCTCGGGGTCTCTTAGCTTCCCTCTCTTCCCTCTCCCGAGTCCGCATACCTTCCAATCTCCTAGAAATTGACACCACTTGTTGGTATGTGATGTCCATCTCTAGCTCTCGAGCTATACTGAATCTGATACTAGGGTGGAGACCCTCAATAAATCTGCGAACCCGCTCTCGAATAGTAGCAACTAAGGCTGGTTCATGCCTAGTCAACTAACTAAATCAGACCGCATACTCTGACACGGTTATAGAACCCTGGCGCAGCTACTCAAACTCTGTGTGCCATGCATCTCTAAGGCTCTAGGGAACATACTCCCTTAAGAACATATCTAAAAATTGAGTCAAAGTGAGTGAATCAGCCTTAGCGGGACTATCCAACTCATATGCCTGCCACCACTGGTAGGCTGCTTCTCTAAACTGGAATGTCGTGAAAGAAACCCCACTGGAATCCACAATACCCATAGTACGAAGGATACAACGACATTCCTCCAGAAAACCTGAGCATCCTCTGAAGCTAAACTGCTGAAAGTGGGAGGGTGGTACTTCTTGTACCTCTCGAGCCTAAGCTGCTCCCCCTCTGAAACTGCTCTCCTAATCTCAGGCCGAACTGGGGCAACTGGCTGCACTAGTATAACCTTTGGGGCATGGTCAACTTGGGCCCGTGGCTCTGGAGTATGGGCGGCGAGAGTCTGTGCTCCTCCCCCGGCCCGAGATGTGGCCGAAGCAAATAGAATTAACCCTGCATGAGCTAGAGTGCTAAACATGCTCAAAAACTGGGCAAGAGTCTCCTGAAGTGCAGGAGTAGTAACAGGCGTCTCAGGTGCCTGTTCTCCAACTAGAGCTACTGGTGGCTCTGGTGTAGCGGCTTGTGCAGGTGCTCTGGCTGCACCACATGGTCTTCCTCGGCCTCTTCCCCGACCCCGGCCTCTTGCGGCTCCAACAGGGGCGCGGGTGTCTGATTATCGGATCTATTTGTGCATGTCCTTACCATCTGTGAGAGAATAGAAAGATAATGGTTTAGAACTTTGAATTCAACAATTGCACACGATAAGGAATCAAAGAAGTGAATATTTTCCTAACAGTTCCATAGTCTCCTGAAGATAAGTACAGACGTCTTCGTACCGATCCGTAAGACTCTACTAAACCTGCTTCTGACTCATAATACCTATGAACCTAGAGCTCTGATACCAACTTATCCCGACCCCAAATTTTCTCCGTAGGAGGTCGTGATGGCACCTAGTCTATAAAACTAGGTAAGAGTATCAATGCGGAATAATAATAGATGTCTGAAATAAATAAACTACAATTCAAACAATTACAACTCCCAAAACCCGGTAGAAATAAGTCACAAGCTTCTAAGAATTTATTCTTTATGTCTCTATACATCAGAGTCTAAAACAGATAAGGAAGATAACATAGTAGGATAGAAGGGGACTCCGGAGTCTGTGGACGCTGGCAGATATACCTCGAAGTCTCCTCGTATAGCTAGTTCACTGATGCCTGGTCTGATAAGATGTACCTGGATCTGCACAAAAAGATGTGCAGAAGCGTAGCATGAGTACACCATAGTAGTACCCAGTAAGTGCCAAGCCTAACCTCGGTAGAGTAGTGACGAGGTGAGGTTAGGACCTACTGGAATATAAATAATGGCATGGTAAATGTTTAACAATATAATAAGAAAAACAATGACAATGAAAATGAATCAAGTAGTAAGTCACTATTTAATTACACCAAATAATGGCAATTAATACATCGTGGAAACAAAACATAATTTTTTTTAACTTTAAGAAAATCACAACAATAATCAAAGGTAACTGCGGCCATAAATCAATATCAACAAGGGCACTCCCGAGGTACTGCCTCATAGTCCCAAATCATAAATAAATTCACCATATCTCATTCCCTTATATCACTGCGGGAGCCTTCACAATTTATTTTAAAGAAAATATTTTTCCTGAAATAGTATCCCGCGTTTTAGCCATCCTTATCACACTGCATGACTTCTAGTAGTTTCCCCTACTAGCCACGCATATTAAGCCACCCTTATCTCACCGCATGCATTTCACACCCAAACCTTATACCACCGCATGTGTATCAATATCACAATTTGCACCTCAAGTGCCCAAATATTTTAATTTGCCAAAATAAATCAACAACAATATTTTTTCATAATAAAGAGCTCACGGCTCATGTCAAAATAATACAACAATAATATTTTTTCACAATAAAGAGCTCACGGCTCCATCACAATGATTACGAAAATCTCACCAAAAATATTCGGAAATAAATAACTCAACAAAATAATATTTCAAAATTTCAATACGTTGCTTCAATACCAAATTAAAAATATCCAATAATTCATATTAATAATATTTAATTTAAAGAAAATCAACCTTCAAATAATGCACAAAATAAAAGAAACCAAGTTTCAATTAAATAGGTGAAACAATTAGCAGGAAAAGGTGAAGCAATTTAAAGTATAAACATTTAAATCAATGATGAAGAATATAACAAGGTAGAATTATTTAATTGATATGCAACAACAATCTACACAATTTAAAGACATAATCTTTCACATTTAGCTCGTGTACACACTCGTCACCTCGTGTACACCGCTTTTAACAAATTTCAATTTATCACTTCAATACCAGTTCTAGGGAAAATTTCCCCCACACAAGGTTAGACAAGTCACTTACCTCGACTTGCTCCAATTTAATAACATAGTATGCCTTTTCCTCGATTTTTCGACTCCGATCAACTCGTATCACCAAGTTGCTAGGTGAATGCTCCTCTCAAGAAGCTCCAAAGATCATCCAAGAATGAAGAAATGAGCAAAAATGCTCAAATCCCCGCTTTAAACACTCACTGCCCAGCGATCATCGCGCCTGCGGCAAAATCCTTCACGCCTGCGGTATCCGCGCCTGCGATGGATTTTTGCACCTGCGGCTTCGCACCCGCGGAAATATCCTTCGTGCCTGCGATGGATTTTTCACACCTGCGGCTTCGCACCCGCGGCCCTTTTTCCGCAGGTGCAATCACACCAGATATCAGCTGCCTCAACTCTTCTTCAAATTCCAAATTCGATCTGTTAACCACCCGGAATCCACCCGGGGCCCTCGGGACCTTAACCAATTATACCAACACATCTCAAAACACATTATGAACTTATTGGGCCCTTCAAATCACATCAAACAACAATAAAAATATGAATCACACATAGATTCAAGCCAAATGAACTTTCAAATTTTCCATTACTACAAACGACGTTGGAACCTATCAAATCAAGTCCGATTGACCTCAAATTGTGCACCCAAGTCATAAATGATATAATTGAGCTATGAAAAGTTTCGGAACTAGATTCCGACTCCGGTATCAAAAAGTCAATACCCCGGTCAAACTTCCAAACTTAAATTTCTATTTTAGCCATTTCAAGCCTAATTTAACTACGGACTTCCAAATAGAATTCCGAACGCGCTCCTAGGTCCAAAATCACCATACGGAGCTTTTGGAATCATCAAAATTCTATTCCGGAATCATTTTCTCAAAATATTGACCGAAGTCAAACTTAGCATTTTAAGGCCAACTTAAGGAATCAAGTGTTCCGATTTCAACCCAACACTTTTAAATCTCAAACCAACCATCCCCGCAAATCATAAATTTATAAAAGCACATATGGAGAGTTTTATTTAGGGGAACGGGGTTCTAAAAGTCAAAATGACCGGTTGGGTCATTACAACATTGACTACAACACCGTTGTTAGTGTTGCCTTCCGGTTCAGGGATATATATTGTGTATTGCGATGCTTCACGTGTTGGACTGGGTTATGTATTGATGCAAGAGGGGCGATTTATTGCATATGCTTCACATCAGCTGAAGCCCCACGAGAAGAATTACCCCGTACATGACTTGGAGTTGGCTGTGATAGTTCATGCTCTCAAAACCTGGAGGCATTATCTTTATGAAGTGTCCTGTGAGGTTTACACCTTTGTTCAAGCAGATGGATCTCAATTTGAGGCAGCGCAGGTGGCTTGAGTGACTAAAGGACTACGATATTACCATCCTTTATCATCCGGGCAAGGCAAATGTGGTTGCGGATGCCTTGAGCAGAAAGGCCTAGAGTATGGATAGTTTGGCCTTCATTTCAGTAGAGGAGAGGCCATTGGCCTTGGACATTCAGTACTTGGCTAACAAACTTGTGAGGTTGGATATTTCAGAGCCCAGTTCTAGTTCTTGCATGCGTCGTTGCTCAGTCTTCATTATTTTAGCGGATCAAGGTTTTCCAGTACGACGATTCGCACTTGTTGGTTCTTAGGGAGAAGATACTACAGAGTGGTGACAAGGAGGTTAATATCGGTGAGGATGGTGTTCTGCGACTCCAGGGTCATCTATGTGTTCCTAATGTTGATGGAATGAGGGAGAAGATTCTAGAGGAGGCACACAGTTCTCGGTATTCTATTTATCCAAGTATTGTGAAGATGTATCGCAACCTGAGGCAGCATTATTGGTGGCGGCGGATTAAGAAGGACATAGTTGAGTATGTAACGAAATGCCTAAATTGCCAGTAGGTTAAGTATGAGCACTAAAGGCTAGGTGGCCTACTTCAACAGATGGTTATACCTGAGCGAAAATGGGAGCGCATCACTATGGACTTTGTAGTTGGCTTGCTGCAGACTTTGAGGGAGTTTGATGCAGTTTGGGTCATTGTCGACAGGTTGACCAAGTCGACACACTTTATTCCGATTGTGAGTACGTACCCTTCAGAGATATTGGCCCAGATTTACATTCAGGAGATTGTGTGGTTGCATGGTGTGCTTGTTTCAATTATTTTAGAAGTTCACTTTGCACTTCTGGAGAGCAGTACAGAGCGAGTTGGGTACCTGGGCAGAGCTCTGCACGACCTTTCTTCCGTTGACTAACGGACAGTCGAAGCGGATGGTTCAGATCCTGGAGGATATGATCAGAGCATGTGTGATTGACTTCGAAGGGCTGTGGGATCGATTCTTGCCTTTAGCCGAGTTTGCTTATAACAACAGTTATCAGTCCAGTATTGAGATAGATCCATTTGAGGCTTTGATGGTCAGCGATGTCGTTTTCCCATCAGATGGTTTGAGCCCGGCGAGGCTAGGTTATATGGTACTGATTCAATAAAGGATGCCTTGGAAAAAGTGAAGTTGATTCAGGAGCGACTTCGCAAAGCACAGTCCAGACAGAAGAGTTACGCGGATCAGAAGGCGCGTGAGATGTAACAACCCGGCCAGCCGTTTCGAGAGTTATAGCCCTGTTTTCCATTCCTGCTTCTTTATGTGTTGTTCAGCGGTGTTGAGTTGTATTGAGTTGGTAGGTTTGGGTCCGGAGTAGTTTTGGAGTGAAATGAACACTTAGTCTCTTAGTTAGAAAGTTAAGTTAGAAAAGTCAATCGGATGTTGACCTATGTGTAAACGATCTTGGATTTGAATTCTAATAGTTCTGTTAGCTCTGTTAGGTGATTTTGGACTTAGGAGTGCGTCCGGAATATGATTTGAAGGTCCGTGGTAGAATTAGGCTTGAATTGGCAAAATTGGAAATTTGGCGATTTCGGTCGGTAGTGGAAACATTTGATATTGGGGTCGGAATGGAATTCTGGAAGTTGTAGTAGGTTCTTAGTGTCATTTGTGATGTGTGTGCAAAATTTGAGGTCATTCGGATGTGGTTTGGTTGGTTTCAGCATCGGGTGCCGAATTTGAAAATTTAGAAGTTCTTAGGCTTGAATCCGAGGGTAATTTAATGATTTGGTGTTGTTTCGAGTGATTCGAAGGTTCGACTAAGTTGGTATGTTGATATATGACTTGTTGGTATTTTTGGTTGAGGTCCCGAGGGGCTCGGGATGATTTTGGATGGGTATCGGGGAGTTTGGAAGTTGGAAAATGCAGCTGGAGCTGCTATTCTGGTGTGTCCGCACCTGCAGATTGGGAACCGCAGGTGCGTGGGAGGCTCGCAGATGCGGAGATGGCCGCAGATGTGAAAAGTGGATCATACCTGCAGGCTCGTAGGTGCGAGGAGACTTCCGCAGGTGCGAAGTCTGGCCAGTTAAGTAGAATGCGCAGGTGCGCACCGGAGTCCGCAGATGCGGAAGCGCAGGTGCGAAAAAGGGTCCGCAGGTGCGGAATCCCTGGGGCAGACCCTATATATCACACTTCGCAAATTTTGGTGCGTTCTTCACTATTTCTATTCTGTTTTTGGAGCTTTTGGGAGAGATTTGAAGAGGGAATCAAGGGGGTTTCGTTGAGGTAAGTTACTTGAGCCCTAATACTTGTATATATGCTGATTTTCCGTTGTTTTAATCATGGTAATTAGTGAAAATGAGGGGTTAGGGCTTGGGAATTTGGAGAAGTAATTTAAGAATTTGAATGACCAAACGATGTCAGATTTTAATGAATTTTATATGGTTAGACTCGGGAGAGGACAAGGTTTATTATTCTGCCATTTTTGACTGATTTCGAGATGTGGGCCCGGGGGCCGAGTTTTGGTCAGTTTTGGATTTTTGGCATATTTTGTAGTTTTTCTTGTGGAATTCATTCCATTAGCGTATATTGATGGTATTGTACTGATTCTGATTAGATTCGGAGCATTTGGAGACCGGGTTCAGAGACGAGGGCATCCCGGGGTAGGATTTTTACGCGGTTAAGGTAAGTAACAGTTTTAACTCTGACTTTGAGGGTATAAACCCGGAGATTTGACATCACATGATTGTTTGGAAGTGATAACCATGCTAGGTGACGAGCGTGTGGGTGTGAACTGCGAGGGATTGAGACTCGGTCCGTCCCGTGAGGCTATGAGGCCTAATGGCTATTATCTGTGGTTACGTGTCTATTTGTTGTTGAACTTGTTTGCCTTCATGTTAGAGATCATGCTTAGGCTTTATTCATGCTCACATTATTAGTACTCAGTCATAGAAATTATTGTACATGTTTACCTCAGTCTCTATTAATTGCTAATATGCGGTGATACTTGATGTGGGCTGTGTTCCCTTATTATTGATGATAGTGAGGCTAGTGAGGTACATGATTGAGTGAGGCCGAGGGCCTGGTTGTGAGGATATTAATGCCATAGCACGTAAGTTGTCCGCGTAGCACGTGAGTTGACCGTGCGGGTCCAGGTATTGATACCATAGCGCGTGAGTTGTCTGCGTAGTACGTGAGTTGACCGTGCGGATCCAAGAATTGATATTGATTGAGTGAGGCCGAGGGCCTGGTTGTGAGGATATTAATACCATAGCGCATGAGTTATCCGCGTAGCATGTGAGTTGACCGTGCGGGTCTAGGTATTGATACCATAGCGCGTGAGTTGTCCGCGTAGCATGTGAGTTTACCGTGCGGATCCAGGTATTGATATGATGGCACGTGAGTTGTCCGTGCTTAGCGCTTGGGCTTTGGGAGCCCCTCCGGAGTCTGTACACACCCCAGTGAGTGTAGAGTGTTGAGTGTTTTGAGTGTTGAGTGCTGAGTGGGAGTGATGAGTGATGGAGTGACACTGCTGTGAGGTTGTATTTATTTGTGTTATTGTTGCATTTATCTGTTAAACTTCTTTGTGGAATTTACTAAGTTATGGAATTTACCTGTTTATTTTTGTTTATTTTTAAATTATGAAAATAAATAATTGGACTGTTTTACTTAGCTCGTCACTACTGCTCAGTTCCTTAGTTATTTCTGTTACTGTTGAGTCGGTTGTACTCATACTACACCCTGCACTTTATGTGCAGATCCAGGTGAGTTAGAGCGCGGCAATCGTTGAGTTCAGGCCGGCTATCTGTGGTGATTGCAAGGTAGCTGCTAGCGTCCACAGGACCTTGTTACTCCTTTTATCATTTCTTCTTTTGGATAGTTAGACAGTTTATATATCTTAGTTTATAGTTTTAAACGCTCATGACTTAGTGACACCTCGATGTTTGGGGCTCGTTTCCGTATTTTCTATATTATATTTAGAGTTGATTTAGATTATGAGAAATTCAAATGTTGGTATTGTTTTATTAAATTCTTATAATCGATTTAGTAGTAATATTTTGGGAAATAGGCTTACCTTGTAACACGATAGGCGCCATCACGACCATTGTTAGATTTTGGGTCGTGACATTATCATTTATGGTAGGCGAGAGGTTCTCTTGAAAGTCTCACCGATGAAGGGAATCATGAGGTTCGGGAAGACGGGCAAGTTGAGCCCAAGGTTTATTGGTCCATTTGATGTGTTAAGGAGAGTTGGGGAGGTTGCTTATGAGCTTGCTTTGACTCCCAGTTTATCGGGAGTTCATCCGATTTTCCGCGTGTCTATGCTCTGGAAGTATCATGCCGACAGGTCGCATGTGTTAGACTACAGCACGGTTCAGCTAGATGAGAGCTTGGGTTATGAGGAGGAGTCAGTTGCCATTATTGACAGGCAGGTTCGCCAGTTGAGGTTTAAGAAGATTTCTATGGTAAAGGTCCCGTGGAGGGGTCAACCAGTTGAGGAGGCAACTTGGGAGACCGAGGAGGATATGCAGAGCAGATATCCACATCTGTTCAACACTCCAGGTATGATTCTAGACTCGTTCGAGGACAAACGTTTGCTTAAGAGGTGGAGAATATAACAACCCGGCCGGTCGTTTTGATTTCTAGGTCTTCGTTCCCCTAATTAAGACTCCCCATATGTGCTTTTACTATTTTATGACTTGCGAGGATGGTTGGTTCAGGTTTAAAAGGGTTCGGGTTGAAATCAGACCACTTAGTTCTTTCATAGTGGCCCATAATGGCCAAGTTTGACTTGAGTTAATATTTTTAGTAAACGACCTCGGAACCAGGATTTAACGGTTCTAATAGGTTCGTATGATGATTTTGGACTTGAGCGTATGTTCGGATCGGGTTTCGGATGATCCGAGAGCGTTTCAGCGCTTAATGTTTAAAGTTGGCACATTGAAGGTTTTCTAGTTCTTTAAATTTGGCTTGGAGTAGACTTTGGTGTTATCGAGGTCCGTTTGAGATTCTGAGCCTAGAATAGTTCTTTATGGTAATTTATGACTTGCACGCAAAATTTGGTGTCATTCCGAGTAGTCTAGGTATGATTCAGCGCGTTCGGAGTAAGTTGAAAAGCTTGAAGTTCATAACTTGATTCAATTTGGTTTTGGGGTGCGATTCTTAGTTTTGATGTTGTTTTACATAGTTCGATAGTTTGAGCAGTTCCGTATTATGTTTATGGACTTGTTGGTGCATTTGGACAGGGTCCCGGGTGGCTCGAGTGAGTTTTGGACCGCCCGGAGCTAAGTCCAAAAAATGTAGTGTTGCTAGTTCTCGTTTCCATCTTCGCGATCGCGAGGGTTGTATCGCGTTCGCGGAGAAAGAAAATATGGGGGGCTATGATTTTCTCTCACGTTCACGCCCCCTTGCCCGCGTTCGAGAAGGTTTGGGACTTGTGGCCTTCGTGTTCTCGTGAAGGGGCCCGCGTTCGCATAAGGAAAAGAGCCCTAGGGGGATGAACTTCGTTCCTCTTCGCATTCGCGAGGTGGACCCCGCGTTCGCGAAGCTCAGGTGTGTCATCCTTCGCGTTCGCATGTGGGTCCTCGCATTCGCGATGCCCATTTTTCCTGGGCCTGGGTAGCTTTCCTTCGCGATCGCAAAGAAGAAAATATTTGGGCATAGGGTTTTTAAATCGAGACTTAGGCTGATTTTCTTCATTTCGGTCAGTTGTTGGTCGAATTTGAGCTCTTTGAAGAGGGATTTTCACCTACCACTTTGAGATAAGTACTTTCTATACAATATGAGTATAAATCATATATTATGGGTAGATTTCAACATAGAAATTATGGAAATTATAAGTTGTGGAAAAACGTAGGTCCTTGATAAAAATGGGATTAGACCACAAAAACTATTATGCAATCGGGTAGAAATTATATATTTGGGTTCGTGAGGTTATAGGTAATATTTATCTTTAAATATTTTTGGTATCTGGTCACGTGGGCTCGAGGGTCAATTTTAGGAATCTTCCAATTTGGGTTGGCTAATTACTCTAATATCTAAATTATAAACTTTTGAGTATATATTGATTAATTTATATAATATTGGCTAGCTTCAGATTGTTCGGCACCGACTTGAGGCTTTTAGAGTGAATTTGTGGACAAGAAAGTGAACTTCCAATTCGGATTGTTTGGCACCGACTTGAGGCTTTTAGAGTTAATTGTGGGTGCTACATACGCTTGAAGCGATAAGAGTCCATACGTAGCTACAAATCATGCTCATGTCCGGGTAGTTTTAGGACTCTATCATGTAATACTTGGATTAATTGCACTCTACTTGTTAATTTAAGTGCTTAAATAATATTAAAACTTGATAAAGGATTCGTAAAGATCGAATTTCATTTACTTTGAGTTTTGGCAGGTTACTTGACCGTTAGTAAAAATTGTGCCTCCTTGTATAGTAGTCTTGTAGTAGCCATTAAATCGGAGTTCGTCGAGTATTCTCTCTTCTTGTGGAGCGGGCCGAATGCCTCGGCAGTATAATAGATGCATTCATGGTTCACGCCAGTCGACCCTCGGCAGTGTATACATTATTTTAGACTGGGCCATACGACCTCGGCATAAATCCTGCGTAATAATGCTCGGAGTCCGATTACGCTTGATATTGCTTACATGACTTGAGACTTTATAATTTACTTGATGGCTCATATTTGTTGAAGTTGGTATGTGTTAGTTGGAAATCTTAATTGACATCTAGTTAAAGAATCACTTATTTACTATTCATTGTTGCGTTATTATTATTATTGATGTATCCCATACCTATTTAGAATTTCTGTACTTTATTTATTGGCCCATAGTAAGTGTCGATGTCGACCCCTCATCACTACTTCTTCGAGGTTAGATTAAATACTTACTAGGTACATGTTATTTATGTACTCACGCTACACTTCTGCACTAATTGTGCAGGATCTGAGGCAGGTATTTCTGGCAGTCATTCATGCGCATACCCCCGTTACCCCGAGATATAGTGGTGAGCTGCTCTTTGCGTTTGTTCTGCAGTACCAGCAATCTCTCTTTTGTATTTATTTTATGTCTACCTTATTCCAGACAGTAGTATAGGTAATTTTGTACATTCTACTAGTTGCTCGTACACTTGTGACACCAGTTTTTGGGGATATTCTAGTAGACACTTTATGGTTTTGAGTATTAGATTCACTGTATTTACTTTTTCGTTAGTTTATGCTTTACTTTTCTATAAATTCCTACTAATCATTCTCTTAATGAATAAAAATCAAATACTTTGAAATTTTTAAAAAGAATAAAAATATGGCTAGTTCACCATTGGCTTGCCTAGCGGTAATGTTGGGTGCCATCACGGCCTATGGGAGAAATTGGGTCGTGACATTAGCCGTTACATGCCTTAATTGTTAATTGTTTCTTAGCAACCGTGTCTTTATTTATGAACTGTCATCACTTGCTATTTGATTTTGTGAGCTATAACTATTTTATCCGCTTTGTGACTTTCTTTGTTTAGTTCTTTTATTGCATTTAATTTTCTGATACGTCGTAGTTGGTTGTAGCTTGTTCGTTTGATTCATATTGTTAGGGGATCAGGTTGCATGCCGTAATGGTATTGATATGAAAGAGACATGATATGAAGAAATAAGGACGGAATATGATGATATGGTGGGATCGGGTTATGCGCCGCAACGGGTTTGATATGTTGTAATTGTTTGTGACTGCAGAGTTATCCTCGGTTGTGGTTCTCATTATACATTCTATGTTGGAACGGTTTGTTGGTTGAGCGGTTATTGTTTTTCCTTAAATCATTTTACTTGTATTTTGGTCGTATTTGGTTATTTGTTGTTATTCTTGTGTTGGAACGATTGGGACTTCTTATGTGAGTCATACATTTTATGTGATTTGTTATGTTGCTTTAAGGTGCCAACTTGTGCCTCCGTGTTACTTGGTGAATTGATTTTCAAGATGAATTTACTTGCTTGGAGTCATTATCTCATACTCTGTTGAGTTATTGGTAACATAACGTTTTAAATAAAAGAATTATTAACATGCTTACTTTATGTGACTCTTCAGTTAAAACTCATCATTTCACTCGGTACTTTACTATTCTTAATGTTTATCATATTTTACTTAAATTAATTTCTCAAATTAAACTCCTTACCCTACCTGATGTTTTACCTTAACTAATTCTAAATTTAATTCGTTAATTATCTGATGCCTTATTTTATTTAAAAATATTATTTTCTTTACCCTATTGATTTCTAAACTAAACTCATTTGATACCCTATTCTGAATAAATTGTACTTTATTTCACTTTATTTGGCTCTAAAATAAAATCATTTCCTGATTTGACGCCTTACTTTATTCAGGATTGTTATTATATTTTATTGTATTTAAGTAAACCTCTCGAATATTTTAATTAGCATTGGATAGGGATACAATGTACATGGTAGCACGTGAAATTTTCCATGTGAAAGTGATTTGGTAATGTGGGCACGAGGTGCCATGCGTGTAAGATTCGGAATTGTGGATTATGATTTATGATTACGAGATGTGGTGCCTCGGCTTAGTTCTTGTTGTGCATCATGTGTTGGAAGGGCTTGATTACTTGAAAGGGCAGTTGTTTCCCCAAATTGATCTCATCCACATTTTTACTATTTTCTGATTACTTTGCTGCTTTATTACCCGTTTACTTCTTGCTGTTAATTGTGTTTCTATTAATCCCTTGTTAGTTTTATATTAACAATCTTTACGTTGTTAGCCTTACATTGATATTCTTTACATTGCTAGTTTTATGTTAATATCTTGCGTATGTTTTATGTCTAATGAGTGTCTTGACTTACCTCGTCACTACTCCACCGAGGCTAATCTTGATACTTAATAGGTACCAATGTGGTATACTTATGCTACGCTTCTGCATATGTTTATGCAAATCTATGTAATTCTGATCGTGTTGGTTTTGAGAGTTGTGTCTGCGCGGCTGGAGACTTCAAGGTATACCTAGCTGACTTTCGCAGGCCTCAGAGCCACCTTCAAATGTTATCTTTACTGTTGTTTATCTTCATTTCAAACCAGTATTGTATATAGAAATTCTAGTGTATGTCAGTAAAGCTTATGACTCTGTACTATCGGGTTCTGGGGATTTTATAATATTTGTTCAGTTTTAGTTATGTTATTTTATTTATCAGTTTAAGTTTTATATAGTAAGTTGGTTATCTCTGCTAGATCTCTTCATGTGTTAGGCTTACCTAATCTTAGAGGCTAGATGTCATCACGATTCCTAAGGTGGAATTTTGGGTCGTGACAAATGGTCAATCAAATAAGTTAATGTAAATCATTACAGTATTTAATTACAAATTCCATTAATAAGCGATTTGTACTCCATCGTACTATTTTTGTTAATTCAATTTAGATTGCAAATGTTTTATTTAAGTGAATAAATTGTATGTGCCTCGAGAGTATCACACAATTTGATGTATCAAGTATTTTATTGTTCAATCGATCTTCTCCCTTTTAACATTTTCACATTTTATTTACAATATTTCAATTAGTACATGATCATATTGTATATTTTTAAAGTAACTAGTACGTCGTAATTAGGTTCTGGATTAGGTGATTACTCGTCGCTCCATGTATTTCTTGTCTAGTCCTAATCAATTAGTTATTGTAACGACCCGGCCGGTCGTTTTGAGTATTACAACCATGTTTCCCCATTTACAGCTCAATTTATGCTTTACAGTTATTTTATGACTAACCGGGTTAGTTGGTTCGGTTCCGAAAGTATTTCGGAGTGAAATAAGACACTTAGTCTCTTAATTAAAAATTTAAGTTGGAAAAGTTAACAGAATATTGACTTATGTGTAAACGACCTCAAAATTGAATTCTGATGATTCCAATAGCTCCGTATGATGATTTTGGACTTAGGAGCATGTCCGAAAAATTATTTGGAGGTCTGTAGTGAAATTAGGCTTGAAATGGCGAAAATCGAATTTTTGGAAAGTTTGACCGGGGGGTTGATTTTTTGATATCGGGTCCGGAATCCTTGAAAATTGGAATACCTCTGTTATGTCATTTATGACTTGTGTGCAAAATTTGAGGTCAATCAGACGTGATTTGATAGGTTACGACGTTGTTTGTAGAAATTTGAAATTTCAAAGTTCATTAGGCTTGAATTGGGGTATGGTTCATGGTTTTAGCATTGTTTGAGGTGATTTAAGAGTTCAACTAAGTTAGTATGATATTTTGAGACTTCATGGTATGTTTGGTTGAGGTCCCGGGGGGCTCGGGTGAGTTTCGGGATGTTTCAGATCATTTTTCCTTGTTTTGGAATTACCGGAACTTGTGTCTGCTATTGTTCTTCGCGAACACGAAGGGTCTCACGCATTCGCGAAGAAGGATTTTGGGCAGATAGGATTTACCCATCGTGAACGCGTTAAGGAGACGCGAACGCGAAGAGGAGACTAGGGAAGCCTACGCGAACGCGAGTGGGCGGACGCGAACGCGAAGAGGATAGTGGGCTGGGGGACTGTCTGGCGTTAAGCCTTCGCGAACGCGACTCTTGCCTCGCGAACGCGAAGGGCAGAAGTAGGAAGGCATCGTGAATGCAATGAATAGGCCGTGAACGTGAAGAAGGAACCGTGGCAGCACATTTTTTGTGCTTCGCGAATGCGAAGCTATGGTCGCGAACGCGATGAAGGCATTTCTGGGCAGAATTAAAAGTTCCAAAACGGGGGTTTTGAGTTCATAACACAAAATTGAATTGGGAGCTCGGTAAAAGGTGATTTTTGGAGAGATTCTTGCGTGGGTATTTGGGGTAAGTGATTCTAATCCAGTTTTAATTAATTTCCATGATTATGCCTTTGAATCCATCATTTAATGGGTGAATTAAGTTGAAACATTTGGAAAAACCCTCTCGATTTAATTTTAAGATTCGAGGGTCGAATTGAGGTCGGATTTTTGTAAAATTGATATGGTTAGACTTGTGGTTGAATGGGCTTTCAGATTTTGTAACTTTTATCGGGTTCGGAGACGTGGGCCCCACAAGTAATATTTGAGCTAAATTACGGATTTTGGTGGAAAATTAGTATTTTCTTATGAAATTAATTTCAATAAATTTAATTGACTGAATCGAATTAATTGTGGCTAGATTCGAAGCGTTTGGAGGCCAATTCACAAGGCAGATGTATAGCGGAGTAAAGAATTATATGGTTTGAGATAAGTAACACTTCTAAATTTGGTTTTTAGGGTATGAATCCTCGAATTGGTGTTATATAAATTATTTGGAGGTGACGCACACGATAGTTGACGAGCGTGTGGACGTGCACCATATAAATTGTGACTTGAATAAATCCTGTGAAGTTATAAAATTAAAGAATCATGTTATTATCTGAACATGTTCCACGTGTTATAGAAATTGAGATGAGGCTCTTATTAAAGATCATATTTAGGTTACGTGCTGATATTTTGGGACCCATGGGGTCGTGTTGCATTTGAATTAATTGTTTCAAAAATATACATTTCACACTCAGTCATATTCGTCCATTGTGAGGATATTTATGGGATCGAGCTGCGCGCCGCAGCAGGCCATATTGGCTTTATATATGTTATCATTAAATAGATCAGGGCTGACCGCCTGCAGGAGGCCAGAATGACTTTATACTTTATTATTATATGGATCGGGGTATAAGGCCCGCAGCAGGCCTTATAGGCTTATTTATTATACGGATTGGGACTGTCCTCCTGCAATAGGTCATATCGACTTTATATCACGCTTGGGCTGAAGGAGCCCATCCGGAGTCTGTATACACCTCCAGTGAGCGTAGATGATTAGGTATATTCGGGATGGATTTCCCAGGGCATGGATTTGCCTTACTTATTTATATTGTAATGAATTTACCTGGACATGGATCTTGTCCGTATCATTTATATTTGGGGATAAATTACCCCAAGGATGGATTGGCCTTATATGGTACTGAATGACTAACTGCCAGTCGATGTGTATATATCTACGGGTTGGAACATCCCTGGGCTAGATTGGCCATAAACAGTACCGAGTGACCAGATAATTTGTGACCAGTATTTACATGAGGTCTTTCTATTGAGATGCCATATTCCTCATATCATGCAGTATTGATCTATTTCACTTGTACTGAGTTTAACTGTTGAACTTGAAAGCATGCCTACATTTTTATACTATTATTTATACTGGATTGTACCTGCAAAGCTCATCATTTCTTTCAGCCCAGAGGTTAGTCTTGTTACTTATTGAGTTAGTTGTATTCATACTACACTCTCCACCTCGTGTGCAGATTCAGGTGCTCCCGGATACGGTGTCTACTAGATTTCGAAGATAATTCTATTGGGGACTATCAAGGTAGCTGCTTGACATCCACATACTCGATTCCTTTCCTGTTTAATTATTGTATTATTCTATATTTTCATACAGTGATTACTATCCATCAGACCTTGTATTCATATTAGATGCTCATGTACTCAGTGACACAGGATTTTGGGAGTGTTATATTTGTATTTGTGAGATTTCTTCCGATGAATTTAATTATTTTATTTTCAAACTTAAAATATATGGGGGTTTATTTAGATTGTCGACTTACCTAGTATTGAGATAGGCGCCATTGCGACAGTTGAGATTTTGGGTCGTGGGAAGTTGGTATCAGAGCCTAGGTTACATAGGTCTCACGAGTCATGAGCAGGTTTAGTAGAATCTTGCGGATCGGTACGGAGACATCTGTACTTATCTTCGAAAGGCTGCCGAACCCTTAGGAAATTTCACTTTATTGTATTCAGTCGTGCGAACTTGTTGATTCCGGAAACTAAAAATCTTGTGATTTTATTCTCTCACAGATGGTGAGAACACGTACTACCGAATTAGACGGTCAGCCACCAGTGCCACAAGTTAGGGCCGCGAGAGGCCGGGGCCGTGGTAGAGGCTGGGGCCGAGGTAGAGGTCGAAGTGTAGCTCGTACTACAGTGGGACCAGCACCTGTAGTACCACCAGTTGCACCAGCTCAGGCACCAGCTGTGTCCATTGAGATTCCAGGACTTCAGGAGACTGTGACCCAGATATTGACAGTTTGCACTGGTCTTACTCAGGTGGTTTCTGCTCAGGCCTCACCTGCCACTTCTCAGGCCGGGGGAGGTACTCATACCCCTATTTACCGTACTCCAGATCAGGTAGTACATGGACTTCAGATACCGGGGGCACTACCAGCCCAGCCAGTTGCAGCCGCTCAGGCCCCGGTAGTCCCTGTTATGGCAGATGATTAGCAGAGAAGACTTGAGAGATTTGGGAGGCTTCGACCTCCATCATTTAGCGGTGCTGAGTCAGAGGATGCTCAGAGTTTTCTAGATAAGTGTCAGCGGATGCTTCAGATAGCAGGTATTCTGGAGACCAGTGGGGTCTCGTTCACCACTTTTCAGTTTCTTGGGGCTGCCTACAGATGGTGGGAGGCTTATGAGAGAAGCAGGACGGTTGGTGCGGTTCCACTTACATGGTAGGAGTTCTCCGTCATCTTTTTAGAGAAGTTTATGCCGCAGTCTCGCAGAGAGGAGCTGCGCAGACAGTTTGAGCAGTTACGTCAGGATGGCATGTCCGTGACGCAGTACGAGATGATATTTTTTGAGTTGGCTCGTCATGCAGTTTGGTTGGTTCCCACTGATAGGGAGAGGATAAGGAGGTTCATTGATGGCCTCATGTATCAGTTGTGGTTTCTTATGACTAGGGAAAGGATATCTGATGCCACTTTTGACAAGGTGGTTGACATTGCTCGACAGATAGAGGTGGTCCGTAGCTAGGAGCGTGGTGACAGGGAGGCTAAGAGGCCTCGAGGTTCTGGTGGTTTTGGTAGGGTACCTTTTGGAGGGCGGTTCTACCACAACAGGGGTCGTCCAGTTCACTGTGGTACACCATCCAGACATGGTTCATACAGTTCTCATCAGAGTCAGTCATCTCTCAGTGCACTTCCAGCTCCGAGTATACCCCATGCACCATCAGTTCAGGGATCATATGTACCAGGTCCTTCTGGTAGTTATTCTGTTTCCCGAGGCCTGCCTCGGAACTCGCCACCATTCTTCGAGATGGAGTGCTATAAGTGTGGAGAGTTGGGTCATGTGAAGAAATATTATCCCCGCCATACGCGAGGTCCAGTTCAGCAGAGGAGTCAGGCTACTACTTCTGCACCAGTTACTCCACCACCTTCCCAGCCAGCTCGGGGTGGGGCTCGGTCAGTTAAGGGTCTCCCAAGAGGGGGAGGCCAATCCGGTGGCGGTCAGGGCCGATTCTATGCTTTTCCTGCCAGATCGGATATTGTTGCTTCAGATGCAGTGATCACAGGTATTATCTCAGTGTGCCACATGGAGGCATCTATATTATTTGACCTTGGCTCTACATATTCGTATGTTTCATCATATTTTTATCATTTTCTTGATATGCCTCGTGAGTCCTTAGTTTCACATGTTCATGTATCTATGCCGGTCGGCGATACTATAATTGTGTACCTATGGGTATCGGTCGTGTGTGGAAATTATTGGGGGACGAGACCAGAGTTGATCGTTTATTGCTTAGTATGGTCCATTTAGATATTATCTAGGTATGGTGAGATATTAGATTTTTGTTACAAGTGGGGGAGTCTTCTATCTACGATTTGATTGCAAGATTATGTGCGGTATTGGTTTCGTTCCGAGGTACACTTATGGATTAGTTATGACTCGTAGAGGTTGAGATCGGGGATGACTTGAGTAATAAAAACTTCTTGAATGCGGGTTATATTGCACTTTATGAAAAATCATGAGATGATTAAATTATTATTTTGAAGGATGTAGTGCGCACGGAGTATGAATTTGATTGGTGGTGTTAAGGCAGGGTTACTTCTTTGGGGGTTGTTGTGCTAATAAGGGCTTGCGGTAATTCTATATGACTATGGATTCCACATTCCAATATAAGAAGGGTAAAAGAACATTTAAATTCACATGGGGTATTTTCAGAGTGAGTGTTTCGGTTATGGTTCTTATGGGGGTGCTTAAGAAGAATACAGTATCTTATGGGCATTAGGGCGATGCAATTTTATGTCGGATGTCTTGTAGTGAGTTTAGGGAAAGGATCGTAGTGTTATGACAAGGGGAAGTGACAACTGGGGGGTAATTCAGAAGAAAAATTAGAGAAAATAGGGCAACGCATTATGTAATTTGCTGGTGACTCAGAGTTTATAATGAAATTCCTGTGCTTGTCACATGATGGCATGATAGATGTGGTGTGTTGTGCGGGATTAAGATTTACATGTACAAGGTGTCAATTCGTTCTTGAAGGGAAGGTCATGAATTATAGACAATATGGTCAGTTTCAGATATTTAGATGAATATTATAACTGCTCGATAATCCCTGAGAAGGGTGCGCATTTCAAAAGGCGCATTGTGTTCTGACTTTCGGATGTCATCGGTATTATGATACTCACCTAGTTAATAGACTACTGATATACGAGTTATTGATATATGGCACGGAGGAATTATGGAAATATTCCTAGTGGGATGATCGTGCATGAAGGATATGATAGCCATGCGAGTTCTGGAGTTGTGATCAGTTACGATGGTTCATGTGTACTTATTTGATTGCTCATGTATGATATGCTTGAATTAGAGGCATGTGACCATGCCAGGCGGATTATGTTATTGGCACGTGAGTTGTCTGTGCGGATCCATGTACTTATATTATTGGCACTTGAGTTGTCCGTGCGGGTCCAGATATTTATATTATTGGCGCGTGAGTTGTCCGTGCGGGTCCAGATATTTATATTATTGGCGCGTGAGTTGTCCGTGCGGGTCTAGATATTGATACTATAACACATGAGTTGTTCGTGCGAGTGATGTTAATGTGAGCTCTAGAAGAGCTGGTTACTGTTATTAAATTTGTGTGTCTTGGTTCTACTATATATAATGAGCTTATAGCATTGCAGTTGTGGCGGTGCTTGTTGAACTCGTAATACAGTTCTCTTCTTTGAGACATCTTTCATTTTGGGTACAAGGTTGCCCAGTTGTAGATTGAGTTGTATTGGTGCGGCATGTTAATGGGATAGTTGTGTTTAATAAAATAAGGTCATTGGACCTAGAATGGGTACTATCAGGTTTGATTACGGTATATTGGGAGGATAATATTGAAAGTCGGCTTAGAAAGTGATTATGGTTCTAGTTAGGGCGGGAGAGCTCCATAACTTATTGATCTGATAAGGTGTTATGAGATTTCGCGTGTTTCATTCATTATCAGCAGTGTACGAAGGTTTTAGAACAAGGTTTTAGAATGAGGTTTTGTTTGATATGGGGTTTAATACCAATATCAAGTTTGTTTTGAGTAGTTACTGTGATCGAGAATGGTGCTGCAAGTATGTGAGTTGTGTGGTATGTTATGGATTATATCTAGAGTTATGGTTATAGCTTGATACAGTTTGTTCATACTTATACAATGTATAGATGCGAGATTCGAGTCTTGAAAAAGAAATTCCGAATGTTGGAAATTGAATTCCAAGGGTTATGGGCTAAGGTTGAAATAATGATCTTCAATTACATGGTATTTTCAGGCCTATATAGAATAAGGTGGAGTGAGATCACCCCCAAGTATGTGCGTGGTAGATAGAATAGTGATGTAATGTCTTGGAAACAACTCTTGGCGCGTTCGAGGATGAACGTATGTTTAAGTGGGGGAGAATGTAATGATACGGCCGGTTGTTTTGAGTATTACAACCTCGTTTCTCTATTTACTGCTCAATTTATGCTTTACATTTATTTTATGACTTACCGGGTTAGTTGGTTCGGGTCCGGAAGGATTTCAGAGTGAAATGAGACACTTAGTCTCTTAATTGAAAACTTAAGTTGAAAAAGTTGACCGGATATTAACTTATGTATAAACGACCTCGGAATTGAATTCTGATGATTCCAATAGCTCCGTATGGTAATTTTGGACTTAGGAGCGTGTCTGAAAAAGTATTTGGAGGTCCGTAGTGGAATTAGGCTTGAAATGGCGAAAATCAAATTTTTGGGAAGTTTGATTGGGGGTTGACTTTTTGATATCGGGGTTGGAATCCAATTCTGAAAATTAGAATATCTTTGTTATGTCACTTATGACTTGTGTACAAAATTTGAGGTCAATCGGACATGATTTGATAGGTTTCGGCGTTGTTCGTAGAAATTTAAAATTTCAAAGTTCATTAGGATTAATTGGGGTATGATTCATGATGCGTTATTTAAGGTGATTTGAGGGTTCGACTAAGTTCGTATGATGTTTTGAGACTTAATGGTATGTTTGATTGAGGTCTCGGGGGGCTCGGGTGAGTTCCGGAATGGTTTCAGATCATTTTCCTTGTTTTGGAATTGTTGGAACTGGTGTGTTCGCGAAGGGTTACACGCGTTCGCGAAGAAGGATTTTGGGTTGCTGGGATTTACCCATCGTGAACGCGTAAAGGAGACACAAACCCGAAGAAGAGACTGGGGAAGCCTACGCGAACGCGAGTGGGCAGATGCGAACGCGAAGAGGATAGGGGCATGCCTAGCATTAAGCCTTCGCGAACGCGACTCTTGCCTCGCGAACGCGAAGGAAGAAGTAGGAAGGCATCATGAACGTGATGAATAGGCCGCGAATGCGAAGAAGGAACCTCGGCAGCACATTTGTTTTGCTTCGCGATGGTCGCGAACGCGATGAAGGCATTTCTGGGCAGAATTAAGAGTTTCAAAATGGGGGTTTTGAGTTCATAACACAAAATTAAATTGGTAGCTCGGTAGAAGGCAATTTTTGGAGAGATTCTTACGTGGGTATTTGGGGTAAGTGATTCTTATCCAGTTTTGATTAATTTTCATGATTATGCCTTTGAATCCATCATTTAATGGGTGAATTAAGTTGAAAATATTGGAAAAACCCTCGGTTTAATTTGAAGATTTGAGGGTCGAGTTGAGGTCGGATTTTGGTAAAATTGGTATGGTTAGACTCGTGGTTGAATTAGATTTTGGATTTTGTAACTTTTATCGGGTTCCGAGATGTGGGCCCCACGAGCGAGTTTTGAGCTAAATTTCGGATTTTATTGGAAAATTAGTATTTTCTTGTGGAATTAATTCTAATAAATTTAATTGACTTAATCGAATTAATTGTGGCTAGATTCGAGGCGTTTGGAGGCTAATTCACGAGGAAGCGGTATAGCGGAGTAAAGAATTATATGGTTTGAGGTAAGTAACACTTCTAAATTTGGTTTTGAGGGAATGAATCCTCGAATTGGTGTTATATAAATTATTTGGAGGTGACGCACACGATAGTTGACGAGCTTGTGGATGTGCACCATATAAATTGTGACTTGAATAAATCCTGTGAAGTTATAAAATTAAAGAATCATGTTATTATCTGAACATGTTCCACGTGTTAGAGAAATTGAGATGAGGCTCTTATTAAAGATCATGTTTAGGCTACGTGCCGATATTTTGGGACCCATGGGGTCGTGTTGCTGTTGATTTAATTGTTTCAAAAATATACATTTCACACTCAGTCATATTCGTCCATTGTGAGAATATTTATGGGATCGAGTTGTGTGCCGCAGCATGCCATATTGGCTTTATATATGTTATCATTGAGTGGATCGGGGTTACCTGCCTGCAGCAGGCCAGAATGACTTTATACTTTATTATTATATGGATCGGGGCTGCCCTCCTGCAGCAGGCCTTATAGACTTATTTATTATACGGATCGGAGCTGCCCGCCTGCAGTAGGTCATATCGGCTTTATATCACGCTTGGGCAGAAGGAGCCCCTCCGAAATCTGTACACACCTCCCAGTGAGCGTAGATGATTAGGTATATTCGGGATGGATTTCCCAGGGCATGGACTTGCCTTACTTATTTATATTGTAATGAATTTACCTGGACATGGATCTTGTCCGTATCATTTATATTTGGGGATAAATTACCGCAAGGCTGGATTGACCTAATACGGTACTGAGTAACTGACTGACTGTCGATGTGTATATATCTATGGGTTGGAACACCCCTGGGCTGGATTGGCCATAAACAGTACCGAGTGACCGGATAATTTGTGACCAGTATTTACCCGAGGTCTTTCTACTGAGATGTCATATTCCTCATATCATGCAGTATTGATCTATTTCACTTGTACTGAGTTTAACTGTTGAACTTGAAAGCATGCCTACATTTTTATACCATTATTTATACTGGACTGTACCTGCGAAGCTCGTTATTTCTTTCAGCCCATAGGTTAGTCTTGTTACTTATTGAGTTAGTTGTACTCATACTACACTCTGCACCTCGTGTGCAGATCCAGGTGCTCCCGGAAGCGGCGGCTGCTAGATTTCGAAGTTAATTCTGTTGGGGATTATTAAGGTAGCTGCTTGATGTCCGCAGAC
This sequence comes from Nicotiana otophora, assembly GCA_000715115.1. Lineage (NCBI taxonomy): Eukaryota > Viridiplantae > Streptophyta > Magnoliopsida > Solanales > Solanaceae > Nicotiana > Nicotiana otophora. Next base: position 126,825 of record AWOL01S0008763.1, read on the forward strand.
TCGATTCCTTTTCTGTTTAATTATTGTATTGTTCTATATTTTCAGACAGTGATTACTATTCGTCAGACCTTGTATTCATACTAGATGCTCATGTACTCAGTGACACCGGGTTTTGGGAGTGTTGTATTTGTATTTATAAGATTTCTTCCGCTGAATTTAATTATTTTATTTTCAAACTTAAAAGATATGTGAGTTTATTGAGATTGTCGGCTTGCCAAGTATTGAGACAGGCGTCATCATGACATGTGAGATTTTGGGTGTGACAGTTATGCTATTAATTCTGAAACATTTATTTATTTTATGCATGTTTAGGTGATTATGCGATGCGTGAGACGAGTTACATAAAATAAGAACCCATTCGTAACATATAATTAGAACAATCAAAATTGATAAAACGGTCCATTTCGAATTCTTTTAACTAAATAGTTAACAGTCCCTGTTGCCAATTGAAAATCACAAAATAGAAGATATCACTAACTTAGGTCAACGTTAGCTAATCATCTTAAATTAAGATTCTTAACACAACATCTCGTGGAATCCTCCAGTTGAAACCTATAGGATATTCTCTTTGTAGGATAAGAAAGAGAAAGGGACTAAAGATTAAAACTTTCGCCCTTCTCCGTTTAATTTGCTTATTTTAGTTTTTGCTAACAACTGAATTTTTTTTTTCTCTCTTGTTTGGCTTTCAAACTAATCTCTTGATCACACTTCTCTAGTGACAAAAATTAAAGAATATATTTATTTTACTTTATCCTTTTTTTTTGGTGTCATTTTCCATCCAATTGTTCGAGCTATTTTAAAGTTTTGTGTTAAATGTGTTGTGAAATAATAGAAAATAAAGTAAAACAAGAGGAATTTAGAGGGAGATAATTAATAAACTTTTCTTCATATTATTCTTCAAGTGTTTGGCCCTATGTCACGACCCAAAATCCGCATATCGTGATGGCGCATATCTCAATACTAGGCAAGCCAACTACCTCAATAAGCCACAATTTCTCTTAAGTTTGAAAACATAAGTTTTACATTCAATATAAAAATCTCACAAATACTAATATAAAACACTCCCAAAATCCGGTGTCATTGAGTACATGAGCATCTAAATAATAACAAAGTCTGACTGATAAGCACTGTCTGAAAATATAGAATAGTACAAAAATTGAAAGGAAAGAGAGTCAAGGTCTGTGGACTCTAAGCAGCTACCTTGATAGTCTCCAACAGATAAATCCTCAAATCTGGCAAACGCCGTATCCGAAAGTACCTAGATCTGCATACGAGGTGCAGAGTGTAGTATGAGTACAACTAACTCAATAAGTAACAAGACTAACCTTTGGGCTGAAAGTAGCGACGAGCTCCACGGGTACAGTCCAGTATAGAAATAACAGTACAGAAATATAGGCATGCTTTCAAGTTTAACGGTTAAACTAAGTACAAGTAAAATAGATCAACTCTGAATGACATGAGGAATATGACATCTCTGTATCTGCATGCCAATGTACATGCTATATATGATGCACCTCAGTGGAAAACCTCGTGTACCCACGATCACAACTACTCAGTCACTCAGTACTTTATATGGCCAATCCAGTCCAGGGAAGATCCATCCCCCCCATATATATNGTAACAAGACTAACCTTTGGGCTGAAAGTAGCGACGAGCTCCACGGGTACAGTCCAGTATAGAAATAACAGTACAGAAATATAGGCATGCTTTCAAGTTTAACGGTTAAACTAAGTACAAGTAAAATAGATCAACTCTGAATGACATGAGGAATATGACATCTCTGTATCTGCATGCCAATGTACATGCTATATATGATGCACCTCAGTGGAAAACCTCGTGTACCCACGATCACAACTACTCAGTCACTCAGTACTTTATATGGCCAATCCA
>AWOL01S0008771.1:0-56509 GCA_000715115.1 Nicotiana otophora
TGTAACATTTTGTGTGAACTATTTGAGCCATGTTTGAGGCTACATAGAGGTTTAATCCCTGAATAAACTTGATAAATCCTATTCTATGATGAAGTTGCTGATTTGAGCTATGGTAGCACACTCTGCACATGCCTACACTTTAGCATATCATTTATATCAGTCCAGGAGCATGAGATTCGTTATTGGTTCATCACATACATGTATTCTTGTTTATTTTCCCCTATGTGATATGATTGGACTGCATGCCTGTGACCATGCCGGACGGATTATGACATTGTGCCTATGACCATGCCGGGCGGATTATGATATTGTGCCTATGACCATGCCGGGCGGATTATGACATTGTGCCTGTGACCATGCCGGGCGGATTGATATTATTAGCACGTGAGTTGTCCATGCAACACATGAATTGTCCGTGCGGATCCAGATATTGATATTATGGCACGTGAGTTGTTCGTGTAGCATGTGAGTTGTCCGTGTAGCATATGAGTTGTTCATGTAGCACATGAGTTGTCCATACGGATCTAGATATTGGTATTATAGCACGTGAGTTGTCCGTGCAACACGTGAGTTGTCCTTGCAGATCCAAATATTGATATTATAGCATGTGAGTTGTCTGTGCAGCACATGAGTTGTCCATGCGGTTGATATTATTAGCACGTGAATTATCCGTGTAGATCCAGATATTGATATTATAGCACGTGAGTTGTCCGTGCGGATCCAGATATTGATATTATTAGCATGTGTGTTGTCCGTGTAAGCCAAATAACAATAAACACAATATAGTAATAATGCGAAGAGTCAAGAAGGAAATAACTGAATTTTATACAACTCCCCAAGGACTGGTAGTACAAGTCATGAGCCACTAAGGCTTAGATTTTTACAAAACTGAATTGAAATAATTACAACATCTATTTGAAAGGTAAATGAACAGAATTCGAATCTAAAGCTACCAAGGACAAGTGATAGCCATAACTGGAACACAGGTACATCTTCAATGCCAGCTCCTGTCATACACAACAACATCACACCAAGATCTGCACGCAAGGTGCAGAAGTGTAGTATGAGTACAACCGTCCCCATGTACTCAATAAGTATCCTAACTAACCTCGGCGAGATAAAGAAGCAAGAACTATAGATGATACTCGCTAATACCTGTGCATTTCATAATTTCAACAAGGATAGGTAAAACCACTTTGATGCTCATAATTCTATGTTTTAAAGTGTTCTGCTCAGTCAACAATCCAGCATATAAGGAAGATATGCAAGTAAATCGGGTAAACAGTCAAGGAAATTGCAAGTAAAGATGAAATACAATAACCAAATATCAGTCCATTGCGGCGTGCAACCAGATCCAATAACAATAACTAGCTCTCCCAGAGCTCTCATCAACCAGAAACCCGTCGGTTTCTCACAATCCACGTGTACACCATCAAGAGAGAAACATGAGAGGTTGAACCTAGGGGGATGGATCCGTATCCACACGATGCACGGACAACTAACGTTTGGGAGCAGAGGTCATCGAGGCCAAATATGACTCCCTGCTTGTGGTAAACCAAGTCAACAGAATCTTCGAGGTTCGAGAAGATCGAATGTAGAGGTACTTGGACAAATTACAGGTGACTCTACATCGGTTTAAAGAATGGACCTTACAGCATGTGCCTCAAGAATAAAACAGCGAGGCCGATGCCCTTGCAAATTTGGGGTCATCAGTCGAAGACAACAAGATTAGCTCGGGGACTGTCGTACAACTTTCAAGGTCAGTAATCGAAGAAGGTCACAGCGAATTCAACTCCACAAGTCTGACTTGGGATTGGAGGAACAAATATATCGACTACCTAAAGAACAGGAAGCTTCCATCGGATCCTAAGGAATCGAGGACTCTACGCACGAAGGCTGCACGATTCACATTGGCCGAAGATGGAACACTATATAGAAGGATGTTCGATGGACCATCGGCAATATGTTTGGGACCAGGAGATACCGACTACGTCCTATGAGAAATCTGCGAGGGCACCTGTGGAAATCATTCCGGTGCCGAATCATTGGTTTAGAAAGTCATCAGAGCAGGATACTATTGGGCCAATATGGAAAAGGATACAAAAGAGATTGTTCGAAAGTGCGACAAATGTCAACGTTATGCATCGATGATTCACTAACCCGGAGAGCAACTCCACGTAGTCTTATACCCATGGCCATTCATGAAATGGGGAATGGATATCGTCGGCCCTCTACCATCGGCTCCAGGTAATGCTAAATCTTTTTATGATTGACTATTTCTCTAAGTGGGTTGAAGCACAGGCTTTTGAGAAAATTAGAGAGAAAGAAGTCGTAGACTTCATCTGGGACCACATTATATGCCGATTCGGGATGCCTGCCGAGATCGTATGCTACAATGGAAAGCAATTCATCTGCAGTAAAGTGACAAAGGTTCTCAAAGATCACAAAATAAAAAGGATCCTGTCAACGCCATATCATCCTAGTGGGAACGGACAGGTCGAATCGACAAACAATACCATCATTAAAAATCTAAAGAAAAGATTGAACGATGCTAAGGGAAAATGGAGAGAAATATTTCCCGAAGTCCTTTGGGCATATCGAACAACACCAAAATCCAGTATGGGGGCAACACCATTCTCTTTAGTATATGGCGCCAAATCTCTAATCTCGGTTGAAGTCGGGGAACCCAGCGTTAGGTTTCGATATAGAACGGAAGAGTCAAATCACAAGGCTATGAATACAAGCCTCGAATTGCTAGATGAAAAATGGGAAGCCACCCTCGTTCGAATGGCCGCACAGAAACAGTGGATCGAAATGTACTACAATCGAAGAGCCAATCTTCGACACTTTAAAATTGGGGACTTGGTTCTGAGGAAGGTCACCCTCAATACTCGAGACCTAAACGAAGGAAAACTTGGCCTGAACTGGGAGGGACCATATCAGGTCCTCAATATCATCGAAAAGGGATCCTACAAACTTGGCACGATGAATGGAGAACAATTACCAAACAATTGAAATATATCACTCCTCAAACGATATTACTGCTAAGGTACGACCTTCTCCATTTTTGTTTATATTTTATACTAACTATTTGTAGGTGTTTAATCGAAGACATCAAAGGATTCTTCAAACACAAAGTCCTTAGGTCTGAAAGCACGCGTTGCACTCTTTTTCCCTTAAACTAGTTTTTGTCCCAATTGGGTTTTTCTGGCGAGGTTTTAATGAGGCAACCATTGTTCGTGCTAAACTTAGAGCAATTTAACAGTATCCGGGGCTCCTTTACAATCAACCTCGAATACAGGGGGAAATCACCCTCGGATAGTTACAAAAAAGATACTTCGTGCCGACAGGGTATCGATAGGTAAATTTTGTAAGGGTCAAACGGTCGAACGAACTATGCCCATGTAGATTACTCGAGCCCTAATGGCAAACATGTACGCTTGTTAATCTATTGAAAAAAGTATTTTTTCCTTGCCAGATATTTCATGCCTTAGAGAAATTTTTACATTACAATGTCATGCTTGTGATCTATTGTGGAAACTGGCTTAAGGGCCGGTCACAACTAAAGTTCGAACAATTGACCCGCACTCGGGGATTGCCATCCAAAAAATTAACATGATCGAATTACTAAAACCTTGAGATCGTAAGACCTTAAAAAGGCAACCCTCGATTTTATAGGCCACGTCCACCCCAGTCGGGGACTGATACTTCGAACAAGTTTGAAGTATAATAGGGGAACAAGACCAAAAGGCAAATCCCAAGCTAGAGGCTATGGCAAAATTAACACGGTTCGGAGACGCCCGATTTTCGTTATAAAATAGGCCTTCGAATATTTTCATAAATCGGTTAAAAAGGCTACCCTCGGCTAAATTACTAAGGGTCTTGATAATATCGACCCTCAAAAACCCTAATGGGTACAAAGTCATTCGAACTCTCGAATAAATTCTTTATTTTATGCTAAGGCATTATGAAACAAAGGGTCTCGATAATATAGGCCCTTAAAAACCCTAAATGGGTATGAAATCGTTCGAACTCTCGAGAAAATCCCTTATTTCATGCTAAGGTACAACAGATTTTATATGATTAAACAATAAAAGTTTCAAGCCTAAAAGGGGGAGAAAGCCATTCTTTTTACTATGGCCGTATCAGCCTAATTCAAGAGCGTAAAGGGACATTTATTTCTGAGTTCGAGAAATCATCCTCCCTCAATTAAAACCTAAGGGTCACCCTACTCCGAGTTCGAACAAGTACTCACTCAATTAACACTACACTAGTCCGACTTTGGTCTAGTTGCCTAAAGTTTCAAACTTATGAGCAAAATCTCCATAAGGCATGAAGGCGCAAATGAAATAGAATTTTCACAGGGCAGGAAATAGAATAAAGACAAGTCAAAAAGAAAAAGATCTTTTATATATATACAAAGATATTTACAAGGACCGATCAAGGTCCCCGCACAAAAAATCAAAAAAGAAAAAGCCCAAGATTCCTAATTTTCCTCAGGGGCAGCTTCTTCTCCATCGAAGTCCTCCCTATTCTCGGATCCGCTCTTGCTCCCATCATCATTATCATCATCGGAAGAGGCCAATGCACTCCAGCATCGGCTTCATGCTCCCTAGCCCTTATTATCTCGTCGGTAAGATCAAAAACTCGAGCGTAGATGTCCTCGAGGATTTCCATCCGAGATTGGTATTTGGCGAGTTTAATAATCCAATGTGCTCGAGTTTGATCGGTCTGGGCTGCCTCTCTTGCTTGGACTTGAGCGGCTTCAGCACCGGCCCAGTAGACGGCCACGATCGCCTCTGCCTTGGCCTTTGCCTTTTTAGCATCAGATTTGGCCTTTGCAAGTTCAAAAGCCAACCGAGCCTAGAGCTCCTCTATTTTCTTTGCCTGAGCTGAGCTTTTCTCCTTCATGCCTCGAAGCTGACTTTCGACTGATGACACTTGGGCTCGAGCAGCCTCTTTTTCAGCAGCAAAGCGGTCCATACTTTCTTTCCACCCCAAGGTTTCCGCCTTCATCATGTCGACCTCCTTGCGGAATTGTTTGATCCTTTCGACCTTCTACTGTAGCTGTGAGATTGAAATATTAGCCACCGCTCCCGAATTGAGCCCATGAGCTTTCAAGATTTTCATTACCTTCTCGATCAGGTCTGTCTGATCTTTGTGAGCCGTATCCAACTCTACTCAGAGGTCCTTTATATTTTCTTCTTTTTTCCCACCGAGAAGGTTGAGGGCATTCCTCTCCTTGGTAAGCCTTTGAATGTCGGCCTCGTACCGACTCAGCTCAGCTCGAGACTGAGAAAATGCTTCCCGATGAAGTGCTGAGGCCTACGCAGAAAGAAGAAAAGAAGTTAGACAGGAAGAGAGAAATGAACACAAGGGTAATACCAACAAAGGGAGTTAAGGCTTACCTGATTCAGAGCTTTCTGCGCTTCATTGAAAAGGCTCGATGCCTCGCCTGAGTCCTTCCTCGAGATCTCCAAGTCGCTCAGTCCGGTAGAATCTTCGACCCCAGTAAAGTAATCACGGAAGGGGTCCTCCTTTTCGTGGGCTCTTTCGATAGAGGGGATCTTCAAGGCCCGAGCCTCTTGAATAATCTCCTCATAAAATGAGGGAAGCAGCAGGGAGCCTCCAATTTCTATTGCCCCAGTGGATCACTTGGGGAATTCTCTCTGTCTTAAGGGGCCTCGAGACCAACCCCTACAGCCATATCCATTGTTGGCTCATTATGGTGGGAGGCATCTTCAATCCTCGATGACTCGGGCACTTCGCCCAAGTCTTTCCCCAAGACCCTCTCATCTCGAGATAGAGTCTCTGCGGCCTTCACCGGTTAAGTGGCCTTTGGGGCCTCAGTGCTCATTCCCACTCGGGCCACCAGCCTGGAGTCGTCTTCTTCCTCTTCCCCCCTTAGACGCCGAACAGAGTCTTCGGTCAGAAGGATGATGTTCTTCTTCGGCTTACAAGTCGCCTTCTTCTTAGGTTCTGGATCCTCGGAGGTTGAGGTCTTTTTCCTTTTTTTCTCCTTCACCAGTTTCGGTGTCAGGATCGAAGTCTCCTCCTCACTAGATAGGGGCCTCATGACCGCATCCTTGCCTAGGCCTGTACACGAGAAAATTGAATAAGTAGAAGAAGGGCATCTTAATCGAATCATCAAATACACAAAGAGTGGGCTTACAATGAGTCTTGGCCTCCCATCGGCCCTTTTATAAATCATGCCATGAGCGTTCAGCATATGTAGAGGTTGAGGCCTGGTTCCGAACCCAGCTCTCGAGGTCGGGAATCGCATGGGGCATCCAAGCAACCGCTACATCATAGAAAAAGACATCGATGAGAAAAGACAAAGGAAAAAATAATACATGGAAGCTAANAATACCAACAAAGGGAGTTAAGGCTTACCTGATTCAGAGCTTTCTGCGCTTCATTGAAAAGGCTCGATGCCTCGCCTGAGTCCTTCCTCGAGATCTCCAAGTCGCTCAGTCCGGTAGAATCTTCGACCCCAGTAAAGTAATCACGGAAGGGGTCCTCCTTTTCGTGGGCTCTTTCGATAGAGGGGATCTTCAAGGCCCGAGCCTCTTGAATAATCTCCTCATAAAATGAGGGAAGCAGCAGGGAGCCTCCAATTTCTATTGCCCCAGTGGATCACTTGGGGAATTCTCTCTGTCTTAAGGGGCCTCGAGACCAACCCCTACAGCCATATCCATTGTTGGCTCATTATGGTGGGAGGCATCTTCAATCCTCGATGACTCGGGCACTTCGCCCAAGTCTTTCCCCAAGACCCTCTCATCTCGAGATAGAGTCTCTGCGGCCTTCACCGGTTAAGTGGCCTTTGGGGCCTCAGTGCTCATTCCCACTCGGGCCACCAGCCTGGAGTCGTCTTCTTCCTCTTCCCCCCTTAGACGCCGAACAGAGTCTTCGGTCAGAAGGATGATGTTCTTCTTCGGCTTACAAGTCGCCTTCTTCTTAGGTTCTGGATCCTCGGAGGTTGAGGTCTTTTTCCTTTTTTTCTCCTTCACCAGTTTCGGTGTCAGGATCGAAGTCTCCTCCTCACTAGATAGGGGCCTCATGACCGCATCCTTGCCTAGGCCTGTACACGAGAAAATTGAATAAGTAGAAGAAGGGCATCTTAATCGAATCATCAAATACACAAAGAGTGGGCTTACAATGAGTCTTGGCCTCCCATCGGCCCTTTGATAAATCATGCCATGAGTGCTCGGCGTATGTAGAGGTCGAGGCCAGGTTTCGAACCCAGCTCTCGAGGTCGGGAATCGCATGGGGCATCCAAGCGACCGCTACATCATGGCAAAAGACATCGATGAGAAAAGACAAAGGAACAAATAATACATGGAATCTAACAGGGAGACGGTACTTACGATTCATGTTTCATTTATCATGAAATGACATCTTCTCGGCTGGGATTAGGTCGGAAGTCCTCACTCGAATGAACTGGCCTATCCAGCCTCGATCTTTGTCTTTGTCTATGCTTGAGAACAACACTTTGGTAGCCCGATGTTGGAGTTTTATTAATCCGCCTCGATAGAGACCGGGGCTATACAATCTGATAAGGTGATCGAGGGTGAAAGGGAGCCCCTCGATTTTGCTCATGAAGACTCAAAGCAAAATAACAATTCGCCAAAAGAAAGGATGGTTTGGCCTAGGGTTATTCGATACTGACGGAAAGAATCAACGATGATGGGGTTGAGGGGGCCCAGTGTGAAAGAGCAAGTGTAAACACTTAGAAACCCTTCCACATGGGTGGTGATGTCTTCTTCGGGGGTCGGGATCACCACCTCTTTGCCCTCCTAGTTGCAGTTTTTCTTTAGCTTCTTAAGGTATCCCTCAGTTATCGAGCATATATACCTCGACACTGGCTCACATCGACCAGGAATCGACGAAGCTTTATCGATCTTGAAATTAGAGTTTAGCACGCACCCCCTAGGAATTCACTCCTCAAGACGGGGTTCCACCGGCGTTTTCCCGCCAGCCGGATGAGAAGATGAAGTAGCTTCGTTTTGTGGTACCGTTTTGATGTTTTGGTCATTTTTGTGTAAGTTTAAAGAAGAGGAAGATAATAGGTCTTGACGTTTGAGAAAGGATTAGCAGCAAAACCTGAAGATTTGTAAAAGGGAAGAACCTAAGAGATGTAAAAGCTTTGGAGAATAGAAGGAAGTGAAAGTAAAGTTTGAATCAATGAAGAATGGGTCTATTTATTAGATTCACGGTGACGGTTCAAAGGCACTAGTGGCCGACCACAAACTGACACACATTAATAATTTGGGAAACTATACCGACGGGACGTTTCAGTCACTACCATCGCTCACGTCACGAGGATGACGTCATGACAGATCGAGGTAGAAAATAGAAGACTCAATTCATTTCTTGTCATTACACTCCAACAAACGAGGGAACTATCTGTATACGGTTAAAACTGAGCCCACCCAATTTTTCTATCTGACCAAGACCGGGGAGCTGCATCGAAGGGCGTCCCCGTAGTGGATCAGACCAAGGTACGAGGACAAGGTACCAAGTTCAGGATTCGAGGTACCTATCGAGATCGAGGACAACAGTGATCGAGATCGAATGAGACGGACATCTAGCAAGATCGAAGATAACATAATAACGGAAAGATAAAGTATTCGTGAGTGGTCGAAGATCATGGTGGAAATCTCGGAACGGATCAAATTAGGAATGGTTAATTAGCTAATCATGGGATTTTCTTCTATAATTAGTGTTATACCATAAGTAGAATTCCTCTATTACATAAAGGGGAGTATTAACTATTTGTAAGACACATTGTTATCGCATAAAAAAGCCAATATAACGCTCTCTCTTTAGCTTATACTCTCTTGTTCATCAGCTTGCTTTATTTTTAACTATTTTGGTGTTAATCAGTTCGAAGGCACTCTAGCTCGAGGGTTGGATTCCGTTTCAACACTGGTTCGCTTTACTTTATAGTTCATTTCTGTTATTAATCTTCATATTTATCAATTGGTATTAAGTGAAATCACGTGTACTTAGAACCTCATTGTAAGTTTAATTGTTATCCAATTTTAAGGGTAAACAATTTTCTCAAATGATTCTTCTATATGTTGTTCGATTTTGCTTCGTTGTGCTGTATTACATCGACGTCGTAGCTTGGTAATATTTGTGTCTATTTGGACTTATATGTATCGACTTTTACTCTTTTCACTTTTTTCATTTTTTTAATGATAAATGTATTGATATTTCCCTTCTAGAAAGGAGAAATTCATGTGATTCTATTTCCTGCTGTTATACAATCTGCAAAACTAAGTTAGTGTAAAGAAATATCAATACACCAAATCCATCAAACCCTAAAGAGAACTAGTCCATAGACATGGAGTAATTCATCACAATTAAGTTTAAAGTAAAGAAAAACATAAAACAATCCAAACCCTTGTCTTGAGTTGGGATTGAATGATGGATTCCTTGTGCTCTTCCTTCTCCAACTTCTCCTTAGCTTCCTTCGGTCTAAATTATGTCAAAAGTCCTCAAAATACCATTTTTCCATGTATATATACCAAGTAGGGTTGGGCCCAAACAATTACACATTCTCCTACGTGAAACATGATACTTTTCCCGGACAGGACATGGGCGGTCGCGCACCTGGAAGGGTGCCCGTGCACTTGGCCGCGCACTTTTCACACTTTCTGCCCCATATGCGCGGTCAGGGCGCGGCCGTGCACTTTTCACCCTGTTATGTTGGTAATTTGAAATAATGTAAAACATGAAAGTTATATCACTTTGAATTATTTTTCCAACAATATATTGTGGAGCCTAGATGAAGTTCTGAGCAAACCGTTATGTGTATTTTACTAGACAGTGCGCAATATGCCTACTAAATTCTTCATTTCATTGCACTATCATCCGTTGATCCCCGAACATGATACTGGCTTAATTACTTGGGCTTTTACTCAGACTTTAAAGCTCCAAATAACTTGAATTCATTTCATAACATCTACATAGCTCTAAATTACTCCTACAAGGCATAAAACACACCATTAGTGCAAAACACTAGCGATTAAAGCTCAAACTCAACAAAAGTACAGTAAATTGGAATGTAATAATACTAAAACATGATATTATAGCCTACCATCAGTGAGATTGGGGTTTGCACGTGCAAGTGTAGGATTCAGTTTCAAAAGGAAGGTCAGGAGTTTATGCAGCACAAACGATTTTAGATGTTGGCACTATTTTGTATTGCTTGAGAAGGGTGCGCGTTTCAGAAGGCACACTATGTTTTGACTTACGGATGCTTCATTGGTATTATGGTACTCGGCTGGTTGATCGACTGCTGATATTTAGATTTTTGCTATGTGACACGGAAGGATTATAGAAGTATTTTTCGTGGGGATGATTATGTATGATAGATGTGTTAGTCATTCGAATGGCGGAGTTGGAATAGGCTATGGTGATTCAGGTGTTCTATGTATTTGGAGATTTGGAGTTCTCTAAAGTAGATTGTTTCGGGGTTGCGAACTGTGAAGATATGGTGAAAGTTAGCTGGATGGTGGTATGTGCTATGGTTAGGTCATTGTGGACTTTTGGAGGGCCATTTATCTATCTATGGATGACCGGAGTTGATTTGGGGGTCCATTGGTAGGCCCAATGAGGATGTGTATTCTATATTGGGATGATTTGTTGACTCAGCATGGTTAGTGTTGAAGGGTGAGTCATTCGGTTAGAGTTGATCTTGTTCATGTTCTGATATGTTCTATGCTTTCCTCTTCTATGCTATGAGGGGTTGTGATTTGTGGGTTATGTGCACACATGGTGCGGTTCTGTTTGGGCCTTGTAGCAGAATTCAAGCGAGATGGTGATTGGGTTATGGAATGGTTGATTGCGCCTTGGTTATGGTCTTTTCGGACTATGATATATTGTGTTATTTTCTTCTCTATGGTTATGGTCATGTACTCATGTACTTGGTGTCAAATTGCTTATGGTTGTTGATTTTGAGCATTGGGGTTCGAGGTATTTCATATGGATCGGTGTTTGGATGGGTCATGTATTGCAGCTGGGTCATGATGGGATATGATCCTTCGTGATAGATTCAGGTGTCTTGGTTCTACTGTGTGTGATGGGTTCTTAGCATTGTGTTATGGTGGTACTTGCGGAACGGTTCTCTCATTTGAGTTATTTTTCATTTTTGAGTGCATTTGAATTATTGCGTATTGATGCACGGATTGTACGGTTTCTGGCTCTTGGTAGTATTTGTGTGGCATGTTTGTAGAGTAGCTTGTATTTGATGAGATGAAGTCTTTGGGCCTTAGGTGATTGCTATCGAATTTGATTATGGTGCGTATGGAAGAGTAATGTCGGAAGTCAGCTTAGAATTTGGGCTATGGTTCTGGTTAGGCGAGAGAGCTCCATGACTTGTTGATCTGATGAGTGGTCATGAGTTCTGTGTATTCCTTTCATCATCGGCAGTGTACAAAGGTTTTAGAACAAGGTTTTGTTTGATATGAGGTTTATTACCGGTACTGGGTGTGTTTTGAGCAGCTATTACGGTAAGAAGTTATTGCTATGAGTATCTGAGTTATGTGGTATACCATGTGATTACATCTTAGGTTATGATTATGGCTCGATATAGCTTGTTCAGACTTATACATTGTGTAAATGCGAAATTCGGGTCTTGTAGGAAATTCCGGATGTTGGAAATTAGATTCTAAGGTTTACAGACTAAGGTTGAAGTAATGATCTTCCATTATGTTGTGTTGTCGGGCCTATATGGAATATGGTGATATGGGATCACCCCGGGTATGTGCATTGTAAGGTCACACGGCGATTTCATGGCTCTGGAACGACTCTGGGCACATTCGAGGACAAACATATGTTTAAGTAGGGGAGAATGTAACGACCCGACCGGTCGTCACTCTACTCGGTGGTTTTAGTGCTAGAGAAGCTCCATATGATGTATTATGACTTATGTGTATTGTCGGTTTTGATTTCAGGTGTTTCAGAATTAGTTTGGAAGAATGAATTTAATGTTGAAGCTTTAAGTTGGAAGAGTTGACCAAGTTTGACTTTTGTGTATTTGACCTCGGATTGGAGTTTTGATGGTTCTGCTAGGTCTGGATGGTGATTTTGGACTCGGGCGTATGCCCTGATTTGCATTTAGAAATTTCTAGAAGGTTTCGACACTAATTGACGAAAGTTGGAAATTTGAAGGTTTGGAATGTTCATAAGTTTGATCGGAAGTTGACTTTGATGATATCTGGTTCAGATTGTGGTTCCGAGAATTGGAATAGATTCGTTATGTCATTTGAATCTTGTGCACAAAATTTGAGTTCATTACGAGTTGATTTGATATGGTTCAACACGAGTTTTGGAAGTTGAAAGTTCAAAGGTTCATTAAGTTCGATTTGAGGTGCGATTTGTGGTTTTGATGTTGTTATGCGAGATTTGAGGCCTAGAGTAAGTTCGTATTATGTTATGAAACTTGTTTGTAAATTTGGACGGGGTCCCGAGGGGCTCGGGTGAGTTACGGGCATGGTTTTGGATCATTTTGGGCTTTGTGGCATTAGCTGAGGCTGTTGGTTCTAGTGTTGCGCACCTGCGATTGGTTTTGCGCAGGTGCGGTGGTCACAGAAGCGGTATGTGGTCGTACATGCGAAGAGGGGCTGGGCTTGGAGTCTTCGCAGAAGTGGAGGTTGGGGCACATCTGCGACTTCGCAGAAGCGATGATCATGGGCACAGAAGTGAGGTCTTGCACAGTAGTGGAGGATGGCCCGCTCCTGCGATGTCGCAGAAGCAGATATTCTATTTTCAGGTGCGAGAGTTGATTTTGTTGTTGTTTCCGCAGAAGCGGAGCTTGTGCCGCAAAAGCGACGCCGCATAATCAGCTTTTAGTATCGCAGATGAGAAGGTGCCTGGGCAGAAGCTATAAAATCATTGGTTTTCCATTTTTATCATATATAAACCTCGGATTTGGTCGATTTTGTAGGCAATTTTCATCACATGGATTGGGGTAAATGTTCTATACTCGGTTTTGATTATATTTCGTGAATCTATCTTCGTTTTTAGTAATTGGATTATGAATTTTTAAGAGAAATTGGGGGGTTTTGTCTAAGATTTCATTGAGTGAATTGTTGAGTTTTGAACATCGATTCGGAGTCGGATTGAGTGAAACTGGTATGGTTGGACTCGTAATTGAATGCATTATCGGATTTTGTGAGTTTTGCCGGGTTCCAAGATGCGGGCCCGGGTTTGACTTTTTGGTTGTCTTTGGGCTTTTGATTAAAGATTCAACCTTTATCGATTGGGTTTGTTTCCTTTGACATTATTTGATGTTATTGAGTTACTTTTGGCTAGTTTTGAGCCATTCATAGGTCGGTACGTGTGGGATGGAATTTTTTGGAGTATCATTTGGCTTGCTCGGTATTGGATTCAGCTTGTTCGAGGTAAGTAACACTTCTAAACTTGGTGATAAGGGTGTGAATCCCTAAATATACGTGTTATATATTGATGTTGAGGTGATACACATGCTAGGTGACGGGCGTGTGGGCATGCACCATGTGAATTATGACTCGGTTGATTATGTGGTAGTGTGTACTTACCTAATCTTGCTTCTATCCATGAAATTCCTACGTGCTAGAGTAATTAAGTTGTGATCCATGTTAGAAATCATGTTTAGCCTATATACTTAATCTATTGGGACCCATTAAGGTAATTATTGTTGTTGAGTTATTTGCTTAAATTGCAATTACATTCTCAGGCATATTCATTCATTTGCATATCATATCTCAGTCTCTGTTATCATTTGTTGTCACATCATGTTATCATTGTTTGGGCTGATTGTCATGAGATTTGTGAGCCCGAGAGACTGGAGAGATTGATGGCTGACTGAGCCTGAGAGACTGGAGAGATATGTTATCTTGAAAAGCATGCTTATTTTCCGTAATTGTGAACGAGTTGAGCATCATAATTTGAGTTATTTCTTGTACTACTTTTATTATATTGATATGAGTTGTTGTTGGTTATTATTGTTGGACTCTAACCATTGTCCAAGCTTGTCACTGCTTCAACCTAAGGTTAGGTTTGTTACTTATTGAGTATATAGGGTCGGTTGTACTTATACTACACTTCTGCACCTTGCATGCAGATTTTGGATGTTGATTGTTGCTGTGTATGGCGGGAGCTAGCATTGAAGATGTACCTGCATTCTGGTCATATCTGCCTCTTATTCTTGGTAGCTTTAGAATTATTAATCTGTTCATGTATATTTCAAACAGATGATGTATTTATTTCATACCAGCTTTGTAAACTCTAAATCTTAGAAGCTCATGATTTGTACTACCAGTCCTTGGGAATTGTTTGTATAAAAGTTCAATATATTATCATTATATCTCTCATTAAGTCTCATTGAAACTGGATTTTTTTGCTAATTGGATTACCTAGCAGGTTGGGTTAGGTGCCATCACGACTAGTTGGAGTTTTGGGTCGTGACATTTTGGAAGTTGAAAGTTCAAAAGTTTATTAACTTTAATTTGAGGTATGATTCGTGGGTTTGATGTTTTTATGTGAGATTTGAGGCCTCAAGTTGGTATGTGTTAGTTTTGGGACTTGTTGGCATGTTTGGCAGGGTCCCGAGGGGCTCGGGTTAGTTTCAGACGAGTTTCAGATCATTTCCATGTTCTTTGGCACTGCTGGTTTCTGCTGGTTCTAGTCTTCTTCACGATCATGAAGGTTGAGTGGCGATCGCGTAGTGCATTGTGAGCTGCTTGATGTTTATTCTTCGCGTTCGCTCTATAGAGACCGCGTTCGCAGGTGGTTGAGACTTTAAGTATCCGCGTTCGCGACCATGTCTACGTGTTCGCATAGTGTTAAGCAGGGTTGGGTAGTCATGATGGGTTCTTCTTCGCATTCGCGACGGTTTGTCTGTGTTCGCGGAGGTCTGTCAGTGTGTTCATCACGTTCGCGAGGATATTGCCTCGAATGCGTAGTGTAAAATGTGGCAGTGTGAGTTTATGCTTCGCAAACGTGAGGCTTCTTCCGTGTTCGCGAAGGCTACCCCTGAAGTAATATATAAAGTACTTTATTTCGAGGGATTTGGTCATTTAATCATAGTTTGATTTGGGGAGCTCGGATTTGGACGATTTTGGAGGGAAATTACTTGGATTGGGGTAAGTGTTTTTTACTCGAATTTTATTATATTTCATGATTCTAGCTTCGATTTTGGCATTTGATTGATGAATTTAAAAGAGAAATTGGTTTTTTTGTCTAAACTTTTCTAAAGTGAATAATTGCATTTTGAACATCGATTCGGAGTCGGATGTGAGTAAAATTAGTACGGTTGGACTCGTAATTGAATGGGTTATCGGAATTTATGAGTTTTTTTGGGTTCTGAGGTGTGGGACCGATTTGACTTTTTGGTTGACATTGACTATTTGATTAAAGATTCGACCTTTATTGTTTGGGTTGGTTTCCTTTGGCATTATTTGATGTTTTTGAGTTGCTTTTGCCGGGCTTCGAGCCGTTCAGAGGTCGATTTGCGCGATCGGTATTGGATTTGGCTTGTTTGAGGTAAGTAACATATATAAACTTGGATTTGAGGGTATTTAGCCCTGGGAACTATGATATATGAGAGGTATTGGGGTGACATACGCGCTAGGTGACAGGCGTGTGTGAGTGCAACAGAGTGTTCATGATAAGAGTTGACTTTTAGGCTATTATGAGATTGTTTTGCTATCATTCCTAGTTATATCAGTGTTTTCTAGACCTGTATGAACATTTGAGATCTGATTCATGTTAGAAATCATGTATAGGCTATGTAATACCTGTTTGAGAGTTGATAGGACTATTCTTGCCGTTTCTGAGCTATTTGCCTTAATCGTACACATACTCTCAGTCACGATGCTATATACGTATATGATATATCTATCTCAGTACTTTCTTATTTGAGTCCTCACATGTTGTTGATGTCTCCTATGTCTAACACTGTTGAACAGAGTATTGTGAGATGTGTTTATCTAAGACTTGAACGGTTTATGACTGAGTTTGGGCCATAGAGTCGATTTGGTATTGATTTTGAGGTGACGCATACGCCAGGCTCATATTGGGCTAAGTGTTATTGATTTGGGGAGACGCGTGTACCAGGCCCCACTATTTGGGCTAAGTGATTATTATTAGCTCTTGGACAGGATCCTCCCCTCCGGAGACTAACATGCCAGCAATGGGCGCAAGCATAGTGTTTTATATACGTGCTTTGATGAGGGCATTTATGCCAAGCACCCGTACAGTGATAAGTATTTATGTGTGTGATGGTTAGGGCCTTGTGCAGGCACCGTGAGTGTGCTAAGTGTGGTTATTCTTGATGGTTTTCACTGTGATGATAATTAGCTGACATGTATATTTGACATGTAGTCATAGAGATATATTTTCCTCATGCTAGACGGTAGTATAACATTTGATGATTTGACATGTATATTTGACATATAGGCATGGAGATGTACATTTCTCGTACTAGACGGTATATGATAATTTATGACTTGACATATACATTGACATGTAGGCATAGAGATGTACTTTTCTCGTTTTAGTTGGTAAACGAAAATTCTTATATGGTGTTGTGAATGGTTAAATATAGTTCTTTTGATAAACTCATATTTAGTTGATTTCGTTGGTAAGATTTGGATCTTAACACTCACCCTCAAAAGCATGTCTACTTTCCCGTAACTGTGAACGAGTTGAGCATATATCTCTTAAGTTATTTACCTCTACTTCATTTATTACATTATTAGGAGTTGTTATTGGCTATTGGTGTTGAAATTTGACCTTCTTCTGAGCTCGTCACTGTTTCAACCTGAGTTTAGGTTTGTTACTTATTGAGTACATGGGGTCGGTTGTACTCATACTACACTTTTGCACCTCGTGTGCAGATCTTGGAGCTGATGCTGCTGTGTATGGTGGGAGATGGCATTGAAGATGTACCTCCTTTTCAGATGTAGCTGCCACTTGTTCTTGGTAGCCCTAGTTTTGCTAATCTATTTATGTATATTTGGAACAAATGATGTATCTATTTTGTACCAACTTTGTAAATTCTAAGTTCATGATTTGTACTACCAGGCCTTAGGTTATTGTATAAAAGTTCAGATAATTCTTCATTGATTTCTTATAAATCTCATTTAGATTGTATTGACTGTTAGTTGGCTTATCTAACTGGTTGGGTTAGGTACCATCATGACTAGTTGGATTTTGGGTCATGACACGTTGGTATTAGAGCTCTAGGTTCATAGTTTCTACAAGTCATGAACAAGTATCTAGTAGAGTTCCTATCTTTCTTTCTTTATCATGTGACATTGATTCATCTTTATGCATATCTCTTTGAATTTCTTCCACTCACTCGTGTGTTATGTTGAGCACCCGGTATCAGCTGTGCATCGACGACTTGTGATTCCATGGATGAGGTGCGAGATGTGTTTTTTGTGTTTTGGTGATAGGCCAGTCTGGAGGACTTGAGGTTGGGTTCTGACCGCAACGTGGGCTATGCGAGTATGTGCTTTTGGACTCCTATGTCCGTTAGTGTCCCCAGGAGTAGGACTGGTGGCTCAGTGAGTGGTTAGATGGCTACATGATGAATATGATGTGATTGCGGGATGTGTTCAAATGGCTTGGATGTGATGAGAAGAGTTTGTGTGGGATATAAAAAGGAATATTTGATGCTTGATTTCCGTCTTGATGTGTTGTACGGTCTCAAGTTATGAGTGTGTTCATGGATTTTTCATGTTATTCATTTGTGGGATGAAATAGATTCTTATGCCTTGTTGACGAGTTTAGACTCAGAAGGATTGAGTGATTACATATTGGTGGTGACCACTAAGGGGCATAGAGAAATGCTAGTTTGAGGCTAAGCAGGTGGGATATCACCCGCGGGGTAGTCTACAGATGTGTGATTCTTATGGTGATTCTGAGGAGAGTTTCTTTCTACGGGTGGGTTATAGGTGTAGCAATTTGAGTTTGGATCGCTTAACTATCACGAGGATAAATGTGAGCTCAGCTGATGATTTCAGGTATTTTACCATTTGTGTTACATGAGCTTATGAAAGATTTAGTTGAATTACAGTGCGAGATTATGGCAGTAATGGAGTAAAGGCATTGGGTTATCGGATGCTGAGTTCTATGGCTTTGAGCCAAGTGGGGGAGCCTACTTGTCATGTCCCGACCTCAGGGAGCGCGACCGGTGCTCAACCGAGATAACCCGGCCAAGCAAGCCTGTACAATGCTTTCTACCTGAACGTACCCATGAGTAAAGAGAAGATATATTCTCATTAATTAGACTGAGAAGATCATGTGAACAACACCAAATTAATTACCAATAGTTACGCCATTTATAAGTCTCCAAAATATTACATTGCCCATTCATAGTTTAGAAGTGGAACACATGATGCAAATACAACATTACTAGTTTGACTATCCATAACCGAGTTACAACCCACACTATGCCTACAAAGCCTCTAATAGATACAAAAGAGTAGTATGATGATAACGGCAACAAGGCTCCGGCTACACCTCAAAACAATATACATAGAGGACAAGAGATACAAGACCCCGAAATGAAGTGGGGCTCACCAAGTCAGCAGAGGAGAGGGTGTACTGCTATCATTGATCAATGATGCCTGCTGTGGGACCACCTGCATCCATTAAAGATGTAGCGCCCCAGGTAAAGAGGACGTTAGTCCATATTGAATAGTACTAGTATGTAAGACTAAACACTATCTCAATAGAACGAACAACAGTAAGATGAGAAAGAAACATGGAATCAATGAGAACCTCAAACAATATTAAAGTACTAAGTTAGGAGAAAGATAGATTTCAAGTAAATTTCAATATTTTAAGTTGGGAGATCTTTAGTACCGATAAACTATCGTTCTTTTAGCATGGATTCCGATATCAGCCCGATCGGCTAAGCTGTCTCACCCCGAGACATCCACTCGCAACGCCACCATGTGTGCGGCATGGCGTCTGATCTTAGCCCGATCGGCTAAGCCGTCTCACCACAATGCCGTGTGGGTCGACATCACATCACATCTCGCTAGCAATAATCTCATCCAATTTAAGGGAAAATATATTAACACATCAATCTCATCCTATATAAGGGGAAACAATCTCATCACATCAACACCAGGATTTTTACCCCTCAACCACTCCTACACCGGCACGTGTAGTTTCGGGGTTAGGCTTATTTCAACCTACCCTTCCTCAGTGACTAAACGATACTCCCAAAACATTTATTCTACAAAGGATTTACAGTTCATTTCTTAATCCAACACACGTCTTTTCATGTCATTGGCGCTAGTGGCCATAGGTGTAATTTTGTTCTTGGCACGTCGGGCGTATTTCACATTTCATACTCACCCCTATAACTTTCAAACATCATCATGGATTATCAACAATAAGGGAATTTCTAGTCAATACTTTAAGTACACATATGAGCAAGCAAGAGTCTTAAGAACATTGAGTTTCTCTTCCACAATTAGGCATACAAACTTGCAATTGAAACATGATTTTTAAGTCACAACACCTTTGGTACATTTGTCATACTAGATTACATTCTCGGAGGGAATCGTGATATGATGGGAACATTTGGAATATATTTTGGGTACAAACATATTTCAACACAACACTATTTTAGAATAATCAAATCTATTAGGAAGGACTCGGAACATGAGAAATAAGAAATTGAGCCAATCATAATCGCAACTTACAAGGACGTCATGGAATTCGATTGTACAAGAGGAGTTTAGCCAACATACCTTGCTTGAGCTTTCTTTGATTTACTACAACGTTCCAAAACTCCTACCGACTTCAATCTAATTAAAGACATGACAAAATTTAACTATAATTAGGAAGATTCTCGGGGTTTCAGCTAAGGGTGTTAATCGGGTCGGGCTAGCCCACTAACAACTTGATTCGACCTGGTTCAGCCCGTGTCAGCCCGGTTCGGTAAGGGGTGGGACGGGTTGGCTAGGGTAGGGGGTGTGCTGGACGGGGTCGGGCCTTTTCTGACTACAGGTGCACCGGAACCCGGCTAGCCCGCAAACCTTTCCAGGCCGATTTATTTTGTAATTTGTTTTTAAAATTCTGACTGGTCAAAATAAAAAATGACCATTGGGCAATGTCCATTTTTTACACTTTTAGCCATTTCGGCCTATCCCTTTACTAAAATAGCCCCTCCACCCCCTAATAATTGATAAATTACATTCTTAGCTTTTTATAATAACTATAAATAGCCCCCATCTTCTTCATTGTTTTCACAACTTGGTCTCTTCTTCTACTCTAATTCTCTCTCAATTCTCTTTTGATTATTGAATTGGTTATTGCTCTCAAGTTCACAATTAATTAATATTTCAAGTTTTATCAATTATTTACGGTAGCCACTAAAAAATTACAATTATCAAGTGAAGTGTGGTTACCATTTTTGTTAGGTTCACGTTAAATCATGCCCCGTGCTTCTAGAGTGCGTTCACATATTTGGGAATACTTTGAGGTGGTAGAAGTAAGTGAAGAAGTTCGCAAAGTAGAGTGCAAGAGTCGTGGTCGAGTCTTTAATGTTCATCAAAAGTGGGAGGCCACAACTGGTTTAAGAAGGCATATCAAGGGTTGTCTTGTGCGTCCTCCAGGAATTCGTATTTAAGTTGATTTGAAATAATTTGGGTTATTTTAGAATTTGTTATACTTATTTAAGTTTAATGTGTTAGTTTATAAGACAAGTTAATTTGAAGTATTATTATGCAATGAAAATATGAAATGAAAGCCTTTGAAGTTTGATCCTTACATATTGGTCTTATTAAATAATTTTATTTAGCCACTTAATTTCTATTTTCAAATTTTAAAATTCAAATTTAAAATTTAAAAATATAAACTTTAAAGTTTAAAAGTTTAATTTTATGCCTTAAAATACTTATTTTATTATATCTAAGTTTGAAAACACTTAAGTAACAATTATATTGAACAAGAAAACATAATATACTAAAAATAAATTTTAAGACGGCCCGGTTCGGACCCGATAAGCCTGAACCCGGACGGTCCCACCAAAACCCGGAATATCCCAGCCCACTACCAGCCCGGAATCCCAGCCCACTAACCAGCCTCCCACTAACCGGACGAGCTATTGTTTCCCATGTCCAGCCTGGTCCAGCCCATCAGGTAAATACCCATACTTAGCTCATTTGAGCATTTTATCAAGCACTAGGTATGCATTAAGGTGTATAGATCCTCCTATGGTGGATTCCTTTACCCCACAATCAATCACCACTTCAATAGGCCACCCACAAATACTCCACAACCTCCCTACCACCTTTATTAGTACATGCATTTATTAGTAATAAGAGTTTTTTGAGAATAACAACTCTTATTCTCAAAACCTTCTTCCCCATTACCTATTCCCAACTCAAATTTCGAAATTGAAGGCTAGGGCTAGAGTCTTACCTCTTGGATGTAGACCTTGTGAGTTATCCTTGTGAATTCTTCTAGGCTTGAGCAAAGATTAATGAACAAATAGCTTTGGAATTTCTCTTCTCACTCTAGACCACTTTTCTCTCTCTAAAATATCAGTTTGAACCTTCTAAAATGACCCCTAATGTTGTTTTATAATAATGGGATCAGGTTTTAAAACTAGAAAAATGGACCCACCGAACACAGCTCTGCGGTCAGAGAATGGACTGCAGAATAGGTATGCGGCCCGCAAAATGGATCACAGAAATGGTCCCAAAAACTGGGCTGGCCTGGTCCAGTCTGTGGCCAGGTCTGCGGCCCATAGATCAATTGTGCGGACGCAGAATAGACCGCAGAATCTCCCTCCGAAAATCTTCATGCTGGTTCTGCGACGAAAATGCGGCCTGCAGAATAATTATGCTGCCGCATATTTGACCGCAAAATGACCTTCAAAATTAGGCCATTTTTCTGCTTCACTCCAGGAATTTGCCGCATCTGCGAAGCCGCAGGTGCGAAGGCTTTGGCGCAGATGTGGACTGGGGCTCGCGTGAGGCGACTGCAGGTGCGAAGGGGAATGCGCATCTGTGAAGCCCGCAGATGTGAGAATAGCGCCGCAGATGCGAGATTTTTGAGGGTCGGCTGTTTTCTGCAGGCGCGCATTTTTTTCCGCAAATGCGGATGCACAGGTGCGAGCCCAGGCACCGCAAGTGTGGAAATGCCTGGGCAATGTTTAAAACGAGGGTTCCGAGATTGTTTCTCAGTTTTGGACATTTGGGAGCTCGGTTTGGGCGATTCTGGAGAGGAAAGTGTTACACCCTATATTTTCGTACGTAAAAATGCATCATAAGCAAACTAATCATGTTACCTCTGAGGTTACAAATATTGAAGATCATGAACAACAAGTACAAAGAGGGTTGGACGGTTCAGAAGCTAAAGCAATTGAAGAAAATAATGTTTCGTCGAAAGTCGACAAGTTGGGAATGTTATAACATATACCTTTGGGGTGAGACTAGGGTGATTAACATGATAAGGAGATTATGTTATGATGGCAAGCTTTACAACCCTCAAATACATTAGCCCACCTCGGTACCACGAAAACCCGGTTTTAGGTGAAATTTTATGGGGCCTTACATCCTCCCCCATTAAGGATCATTCATCCTTAAATAAGGGTCAAAATTCGCCATTAGCATCCAATGTGACCCAACTGTTACTTCACACACCAACAGTTTCAAATTTTTGACTAACTCCCTAAATTTCCAAAAGTTTTGCAAGAGTCTTCCTTGTAATTGGGCCTATCCACATCTTAGAGAATCCCAGAACCAGTCCTGACAGCATAACCATAACACAACAATGTAAAACAACATGAAAACAACACCGGCCACAACGCCATAAATATTACATTACCAAAAAGTAGTATCCTTAACATAAGTTGTACAGGGGAAACATAATTTGTAGAAAGTTAGATTTTAACATTTTTCATGGACACAACTACATAACTATTCAAAAAAATAAGGATACTTCTTCTTCATCTCTTCCTCAGCTTCCTAGGTGGCCTCTTCGACCTGTTGGTTTCACCGTAACACTTTTACGGAGACAATCTCTTTTGTTTCTCAGCTTTTGGACTTGCCTATCAAAAATGGCAACTGGAATCTGTTCATAAGTCAATTCCTCATTAACCTCAATAGTCTCAACCGGAACAATAAGCGACGGATCTCCAACCACCTTCTTCAACATGGATACATGAAACATCGGGTGCACTAAAGACATCTCTGGAGGTAGTTCAAGCGTGTAATCCACCTGACCAATCCTCTAAATGATTTTGTACGGCCAGACATACCTCAGAATCAATTTCCCTTACTTCCCAAACTACAGTATACCCTTCACGGGGGAAACCTTCAAGAATACCCAATCATCCTCCTTGAACTCCAAATCTGTGCGACACACATCCAAATAGGACTTTTGGCGACTCTTAGCAGTTTTCAACCATTCATTAATGATCTTAACCAGCTCTATTGCCTGATGTACGAGGTCTGGTCCTATCAACTCTGCTTCCCCAATCTCAAACCATCCAATGGGAGATCTACATCTCCTACCATATACAGCCCCTAACGGTGCCATCTGAATGCTAGCATGGTAACTGTTGCTGTAGGCAAATTCTATGAGTGGCGAATGATTATCCCAACTACCCTCGAAGTCAAGAACACAAGCGCGCAACAAGTCTTCGAGTGTCTGAATGGTCCGCTCAACCTTCCCGTCGGTCTATGAATGAAAGGTTGTACTAAGATTCACCTGAGTACCCAATCCTTGCTGAAATTTCCTCCAAACATTAGCTCTGAACTGTGCCCCTCGATCGGAGAAAATATAAATTGAAGTTCCATGTAACCTGACTATTTCCTTAATGTACAATAGAGTATACTGTTCCGTTGTGTCGGTAGCCTTAACAGGTAAGAAGTGTGCTGATTTCGTGAGTCGGTCCACAATCACCCAAATCGAGTCGAACTTGCGAGGCATGCAAGGCAGTCTCACCACAAAGTCCATATTGATCATCTCCCATTTCAACATCAGAATTTCTATGTTCTATGCAAACCCACCGGGCCTTTGATGTTCGGCCTTTACTTATTGATAGTTTCTCGGGGTTTCAGCTTATTTGAGTATTTTATCAAGCACTAGGTGTGCACTAAGGTTTCAAGGTCCTCTTATGGTGGATTTCTTTACACCACAATCAATCCCCACTTCAATAGGCCACCCACAAATACTCCACAACCTCCCTACCACCTTTATTAGTACATGCATGTATGCATAAGTAATAACTCTTATTCTCAAAACCTTCTTCCCCATTACCTATTCCCAACCAAAATTTCGAAATTAAAGGCTAGGGCTAGAATCTTACCTCTTGATACCATTTTTGATACTATTTCTGTTGTCCATTTTTGAACACAGCTGTAGGGCTAGAATGGACCGCAGAATCTCCCTCCGAAAATCTTCATGCAGGTTCTGCGACGGAAATATAGCCCGCAAAATTATTATGCGGTAGCATATTTGACCGCAAAATGACCTTCAAAATTTGGCCATTTTTCTGCTTCACTCTGCGGCAGATCTGCGGTCTGCGGAGTAGTTCTACGGTCGCATAATGGACCACAGAAATGCCCTGTTATGCAATAATTTTTCTTCAACTCTTCAACGGACTGTTCAACCCAAAATGTCTATACTACGGCGAGCTTTACAACCCTCAAATACATTAGCCCACCCCGGCACCACAAAACCTTGAGTTTTAGGTAACATTTTACGGGGCCTTATACTACTATCGACGATCTGATTGCATGGTTATGTGTTAGTCTTGGTCTAAGGTATACATATAGATCGATTATGATTTGAAGAGGTTGGTTTTGAGGGTGACTTGAGCAAGGAAACTTCTAGATGCATGAGGTATTACACTTTGTGGATATATGGAAATCTTGGAATTATTCCTATTTGTCATTCGTGGTAGATGTAATGTGCTAAGAAAAAGGGAGTCACTCGGTTGCGTTAAGGTAGGGTTACTTCTTTGGATATTGGGGTGCTAATGGAGCACATGTGGTCGGCTTGTTTGAGCAGTGCAATTGAGATTAGAGTAGAGTGGTTGACCTTCAAGATGGTTCTAATGGGTTCGAGATTCATATATGGTATTTGAGGATTTCCCCGGAATTGTATATGGCTAAGATATGAGATTTTCATTGAAAGGTGTCGAGACTTGCGGTATATCTGTATCATTAGATGTTCTACATTTTAGTATCAGAGAGGTTAAAAAAATAACTTCAGATTCACATAAGGTCTCTTCAGAGTGGGTATCTTGGTTGTGGTACTTTTGGGATTCTTAAGAGGGAATACAGTGACTTATAAGCTTTAAGGCAATGTGCTTTCATGCTAACATCTCTTGTTGTGAGCGTTGAGTTAAGGGTCGTAGTGTACTGGCAAGGAGAAATGTCAACTTAAAGGTAATTCAGAAGGAACTCGGAGAAATAGGGCAACTTGGTACTAGGTTGGATCAGTATGGTAATTGTACGATCAGTTATTTTGGTTCTTATGATGTGGTGAGGCTTTACTGGTATTTTGTATCAATAATCTTAGGCTTGGCGACCTGTGTGACTTGGTTGAGTTAGAGGAATTCAGTTCTAATGGCTTGGCAAATGGGTTTCGAAAAGTTCTCGATGATTTCTACCATGGCTAGGGATGAATGTCTTCTACATACATGAGGAGTATGTTGCGTGTTGTGGTTCTTCTCCTGGATGGGATCAAGTGAAAGGTTTCTGGCTGAGTGAGTATGTATTCTGCTGGTGAATCAGAGTTAATAATGGGATTTTCGTGCTTTCATATGATGGTATGATAGAGGTAGTGCATTGTGTGGAATTGAGATGCGCATGTACAAGTTGGTGGTTCAGTATTGAAGGAAAGGTCATGAGTTCTAGACAACATGGACGGTTTCAGATCTGTAGGAGAATGCTATTACTATTTGGTGTTACCTAAGAACAACGTGTATTTTAGAAAGGCGAGTTGTGTTTTGACTCGCGGATGCTTAACTAGTATTATGGTAATCGCTTGGTTGATTGACCGCTAATGTTCAGATTTTGCTATGTGGCATGGAAGAATTATAGAAGTATTTCTCTTGGGTTGATTGTGTATGAGAGATGTGTTAGTCATTCGAGTGGTGAAGTGAGGATTGGATATGGTGATTTATGTATTCTAGGGATTGGGAGACTGGGAGTTCTCAGAGGCAGATTCATCCTTAGTTGCAGCCTGTGAAGGTATGGTCAAAGTTATCCAACTAAGAGTATGTGTTATGGTTAGGTTGTTGTGGACTTTTGGAGGATTATTTACCTATTTGAGGATGACTGGAGTTGATTTGGGGGCCCGTTGGTAGGCCTAATGAGGATGTGTATTCTACACGAGGTCAGATTTGTTGACTCTATACTTCTATTGTTGAGGGATGTGTCATTCTGTTAGATTTGAGCTTGTTCGTATTCTAACATGTTCTATGTGTTACTCTTGTATGCTATGATGGGTTGTGGTCTGTTGGTTATTTGCACACATGATGCCTTTCTATTTAGGCCTTGTGTCGAAATTCACGTGAGATGGAGAAATTCATGCGAGATGGGGTGCTAAATGGTTGATTGTGCCTTGGTTATGGCCTTTCCTGTTTATGGTATATTGTGCTACCCGTTTCTCCATGGTTACGGTTCATGCACTTCGCGTGTTTGTTATTGATTTGCATATGGTTGTTGATTTTGAGCATTATGGATTGAGGTATTTCATGAGGATCAGTGTTTCGATGGGGTCATGCATCGCAGTGAAGTTATGTTGGGATATGATCCTTTGGGTAGATTTCATGTGTCTTGGATCTCTTTGTGTGATGGGTTTATAGCATTGTACTCGTGGTGGTACCTATTGAGATTGCGGGATGCTTCTCTTATTTGAGTCATTTTCCATTTTTGGGTACATTTAAGTTGTTGCTTATTGGTGCACGGATTGCACAGTTTGTGGCTTTAGGTTGTATTGGTCTAGCATGTCAGTAGAGCAACTTGTATTTGATGAGATGAGGTCATTGGACCTAGAATGGGTTCTATCAGATTTGATTACGGTATGTTTGGAAGAATAATGTCATTAATCAGCTTAGAATTTGGCTACGGTTCTTGTCAAACGAGAGAGCTCTATGATTTCTTGATCTAATGAGTGGTTATGAGTTTCTGCGTGTTTCTTTCATCATTGGTAGTGTACGAAGGGTTAGAACAAGTTTTTATTTAATATGAGGTTTATAACCGGTACCGGGTTTGTTATTAAGCAGTTATTATGGTCGGAAGCTATTGTTATGAGTACCTGAGTTATGTGGTATGTCATGTGATTTTATCTTGGGTTGTGGTTATGGCTTGATACAACTTGTTCAGACGCATACAATGTAATGATGTGAGAATCAGGTCTTGTAATGGATTTCAGATGCTGGAAATTGGGTTCTACGATTTATGGACTAATGTTAAAGTAAGGATTTTCAGTTATGATATGATGTCAGGCTTATATGGATTGGGGTGACATGGGATCACCCATGGGTATGTGTATGGTGATTTTATACAATGATTCAACGGCTCTGGAGCGAATCTTGGCATGTTCGAGGATGAACATGTGTTTAAGTGGGGGAGAATGTAACAACCCGACCAGTCGTTTTGAGCATTTGCATTCCGCTCGGTGGTTCGGGAGCATGAGTAGCTTCGTATAATGTATTATGACTTGTGTGAATCGTCAGTTTGGTTTCCAGGTGATTCGGGATTAACTTCGAAGAATGATTCTCATTTTAGAAGCTTTAATTTGAAAGAGTTGACCAAGTTTGACTTCTATGTATTTTACTCCGGATTGGAGTTTTGATAGTTTTGTTAGGTTCGTATGGTGATTTTGGACTTGGGAGTATGTCCGAATTTGCATTTTGATGTTTCTAGAAGGGTTCGGCACTATTTGGCGAAAGTTGGCAATTGAAGGTTTGGAATGTTCATAAGTTTGACCGAGAGTTGACTTTAATGATATCGGGTTCAAATTGTTGTTCCGGGAGCTGGAATAGGTTTGCTATGTCATTTGGAACTTGAGTGTAAAACTTGAGGTCATTCCGAGGTGATTTGATATGGTTCGGCACGAGTTTTAGAAGTTGAAAGTTCAAAAGTTCATTAACTTTGATTTGAGGTACGATTCATGGTTTTGAGGTTTTTATGTGATTTTTGAGGCCTTGAGTGGGTTAGTGTTATATTTTGGGACTTTTTGGCAAGTTTGGACGGGTTCCGGAGGGGCTCGGGAGAGTTTCGGACAAGTTTCAGATCATTTCCATGTTCTTTGGCACTGCTAGTTTCTGGTAGTTCTGGTCTTCTTCGCGATCGCCAAGGTTGAGCCATGATCGCGTAGTGCATTGGGAGCTGCTTGATGTTTATTCTTCGTATTTTTGCCATAAAGATCGCGTTCGCGGTGGTTGAGACTTTAAGTCTCCGTGTTCGTGACCATGTCTACGCGTTCGTGTAGTGTTGAGCGGGGCTGGGCAGTCCTGATGGGTTCTTCTTCATGTTCGTGATGGTTTGTCCGCGTTCGCAGAGGTCTGGCAGTGTGTTCATCGCATTCGCGATGATGTTGCAGCGAACGCGTAGTGTAAAGCGTGGCAGTGTGAGTTTGTGCTTCGCATTTGCGAAGGGTACCCTTGGAGATTTTGAGGGTTTTGTTGATTTAATCATATTTTGAGTTGGGGAGCTCGGAGTTGGACGATTTTGGAGGGTAATTTCACTACTTGGATTGGGGTAAGTATTTTGACTAAGATTTGATTATATTTCATGATTCTATCTTCGATTTTGGCTTTTGATTGATAAATTTAAAAGGGCAATTGGGGGTTTTTGTCTAAACTTTTCTAAAGTGAATAATTGAGTTTTGAACATTGATTCGGAGTCGGATTTGAGTGAAATTAGTATGGTTGGACTCGTAACTAAATGGGTTGTTAGTATTTGTGGGTTTGTCGAGTTACAAGGTGCGGGCTCGGGTTGATATTTTGGTTGACTTTGAGTATTTTATTAAAGATTCGACCTTTATTGTTTGGGTTGGTTCCTTTTGCATTATTTTATTAAAGATTCGACCT
Organism: Nicotiana otophora; assembly: GCA_000715115.1. Taxonomy (NCBI): domain Eukaryota; kingdom Viridiplantae; phylum Streptophyta; class Magnoliopsida; order Solanales; family Solanaceae; genus Nicotiana; species Nicotiana otophora. The sequence goes on from AWOL01S0008771.1 coordinate 29,075, forward strand.
TTTTCCGCGCGGGATGGCATTTCTAGAGTGTTGTTTGGCTTGCTCGATATTGGATTTGGCTTGTTTGAGGTAAGTAACATATTTAAACATGGATTTGAGGGTATTTAACCCTGTGAACTATGATATATATGAGAGGTATTGGGGTGACGTACGCGCTAGGTGACAGGCCTGCGTGTGTGCACCAGAGTGTTCATGATAAGAGTTTGCTTTTAGGCTATTATTGGATTGTTTTGCTATCATGCCTTGTTGAATCCATGTTTTCTAGACCTGTATGATCATTTGAGTTCTGATTCATGTTAGAAATCATGTCTAGGTTGTGTACTACCTGTTTGAGAGTTGATAGGGCTATTCTTGTCGTTTCTGAGCTATTTGCCTTTAGTTGTACACATACTCTCAGTCATGATACTATATCCGTGTATGATATCTCTGTCTCAGTACTTTCTTATTTGATTCCTCACATATTGTTGATGCCTCCTATATGTACCACTGTTGAACTGAGTATTGTGAGATGTGTTTATCTGAGACTTGAATGGTTAATGACTGAGTTTGGGCTATAGAGCTGATTTGGTATTGATTTCGAGGCGACGCATAAGCTAGGCTCATATTGGGATAAGTTTTATTAATTTGGGGTGACCCATGCACCAGACCCACTATTTGGGCTAAGTTATTATGATTAGCGCTTAGGCAGGATCCTTCCCTCCGGATCTGACATGCCAGTAGTGAGCACATGTACTATGTTTTATATACGTGCTTTGATGAGGGCATTTATGCCAGGCACCCGTACAATGCTAAGTGTTGATGTGTGTCATGGTTAGGGCCTTGTGCCAGGCACCGTGAGCATGGTACATCTGGTTGTTCTTGATGTTTTTCATTGTGATGATATTTAGTTGACATGTATATTTGACATGTAGGCATAAAGATGTATTTTCCTCATGCTAGACGGTAATATGGCATTTGATGATTTGATAGGCATAGAGATGTACATTCCTCATGCTAGACGGTATATAATAATTGATGACTTGACATGTGGATTGACATGTAGGCATAGAGATATACTTTCCTCGTGTTAATTGGTAAATGAAAATTCTTATCTGGCATTGTGATTTGGTAAATACAGTTCTTTTGACAAACTCATGTTTAGTTTATTTCGGTGGTAAGATTCGTACTTTAACTGTCACACTCAAAAGCATGTCTACTTTCCGTAACTGTGAACGAGTTGAACATATATCTCTTAAGTTATTCACCTTTACCGCCTTCATTACATTATTACGAGTTGTTATTGGCTATTGGTGTTGAACTTAGACTTTCTTCCGAGCTCGTCACTGCTTTTAACTTGAGTTTAAGTTTGTTACTTATTGAGTATATGAGGTGGTTGTACTCATACTACACTTCTGCAGCTCGCGTGCTGATCTTAGAGCTGATGTTGTTGTGTATGGCGGGAGCTGGCATTGAAGATGTACCTACTTTCAGGATGTAGCTGCCACTTATTCTTGGTAGCCTTAGTTTTGCAAATCTATTTATGTATATTTCGAACAAATGATGTATTTATTTTGTACCAGCTTTGTAAATTCTAAGTCTTAGAAACTCATGATTATTACTACCAGTCCTTGGGTTATTGTATAAAAGTCCAGATAATTCTTCATTGATTTTTATAAATCTAATTTGGATTGTATTGACTGTTAGTCGGCTTACCTAGCAGGTTGGATTAGGTGTCATCACAACTAGTTGGATTTTGGATCGTGACAATAAGATTGGCATGTTATTTGTTTCCGTCCGTAAAGAAAGAGAGTTGGATTTTTGTTATGATTACTCGTTCGTTGACACATACATGCACTCTTACTTGATTTACCATTGCTACATGTCCTTACCTAATTCATGCCTTTACTTGTTACTAGACTTTACATGTTACATGCCCTTATTTGCTACGTGATTTACTTATTAAATGCCCTAACCTGTCACATGCCTTCACTTACTATATGCCGTTACTTGCTACATGCCTCTACTTGTTACTTGATTTTACTTATTAAATGCCTCTACTTGATACCTGTTTTTACTTGTCATACATCTTTACTCGTTTCATGTCGTACACTTCTTTGCTTAGTCGGATTGGGTGATTTTTAGATTGGTTGTGTGTTTATGCTTTGTGGAAGCCTTGTCATTATATATGGGAGACTAGCTCTTGGGTACTAGGTTGCCTATCTTGCTTTGTTTGAGTTTGCGTTTCCTAGTTGAATTCTGTTCATTGTTTTGGTGTTACGTTGTGAACTTTCTTGTGCTTGGTTGTTTTTGAATAGTTTCATATGAATTGCACATCGCAACAGTATTTATATTTATATATGGATCGGGTTGCACTCCGCAACAGCATATATATATATATATATATATATATATGTGTGTGTGTGTGTGTGTGTGTGTGTGTGTGTGTGTGTGTGTGTGTGTGTATCAGGTTGCACGCTGCAACGGTATTGGTAAATATATGGATTGGATTGTGCACTGTAAGGGAAAAGATGAATTGTGGTTATTCTTAGTTGTAATATTCCGCCACTGTATTGTGTTGTAATGCTGTGATGTTATGATATTCTGGGGCCCTCTTCCATTTACTTTATTGTTCCGTTTATTATGTAGTTATTCATTTCTCTATATCGTTATTGCTTATCTGCTTATCATGTGTATAGGTAAAAGTATTAAGTGAGTATCTATTAACTTAAAACCTCGTCACTACTTCACCGAAGTTAGTCACAATACTTATTGAGTACATGGGGTCAGTTGTACTCATACTACACTTCTACACCTTGCGTGCAGATCTTGGAGGGTGTGGAAGACGAAGCCTTGCATTGAAGATGACCAACATTTTAGATTCAAGATACCTCTTGTTCATGGTAGTTTAGGACTTTTTTTTTGTTTAGGTAAACTTCAAACATATACTGTATTTATTCTTCATATTGATTGGTAATCCAAATCATAGTGGCTCATGACTTGTACTACCAGCCCTTGGGTTGTTGTACAGAATTCAGTCATTTTATTCCTTGTTATTAATGATCTATCACTTGAGTTACCTTATTCTATGTTTGGCTTACCTATCACTAGGGTTAGGTGCCATCACGACTAAGTGAATTTTGGGTCGTGACAAACTGGTATCAGAGCACTAGGATCATAGATTCTACGAGTCATGAGCAAGTTTCTAGTAGAGCCTTGCGGATCAGTATGATAGCGTCCATACCTATCTTCGAGAGGCTACAGGGCATCTAGGAAACTTTCCTTGTTTCTTTCCTTATCGTGCGACTTGTTTTAGCTTGACGCCTCTATACTTAATTTCTCCTATTCACTCGTATATGATGTGGCGCACTCTAAATCAGCTATGCACCGACTGCTTATGATGTTATGGATGGACTATGAGGGCTAGGGATGCTTGATCATCGTCTCAATGTGTTGTTCGAGATTAGATGCGGATGTGTTGGTACATCTTTCAGTTGTTCATTTATGGGATGAAGTAGATTTTTGTGTTTGGTTGACGAGTGCAGTCTCGGGGGGATTAATTACATAGTGGTTGAGACTGTAGTATGGTCATAGAGAGATGTCGGGCGGAGGCTAAGTAGGTGGGCTATCTCCTGTGAGAATATTTGAAGTTGTATGGTTTGTATGGGGCATCTATCTACCGTTTCGGAGGGCTTGAGGAAGTTGGCTTGGATGTTACAAGGATAAGTGCGTACTTGGCAGTTGATTCGAGTGTTTATGACTAGTGTTATGTGAGCTTATAGAGGAGATTCAGCTGGATGACAATGTAAACTCATGGCAAGTTAAGAAGGAAGGGTATTGTGGGTTATCAGATGATGTGTTATGTAGCTTCAAGTTAAGCGGGGAAGTTTATCATCAATGATCAGGTCATATGGGCATGTGTTGTTATAGTTCCTGGACTAGGATGTGCTTGTGGATTAGCTATGATTTGAGGAAGGTGTCATCGAGGATGAATTCGAGTAAGGGATCTGCTGGGTACATGATGTAATACGCTTTATGGGTATATGAGATCTTGGAATGATTCAGATTTTATATTTATTGAGGATGTGGTGCGCAAGGAAGAAGGAACTGCTTGGTTGCTTCTTTTGGATATTCATGTGTTGGTGGAGCACAAGTTGTTCAGTGCGTATTGGATGTGCGTCGAGGATTGGAGCGGAGTGGATGGCTATCGCGAAGGTTCTGATGAGTTCAAGATTCATATGTGGTATTTATGGATTTTCGGATTTGTGTATGGCTAGGATTTGATATCAGTTGTAGATGGTATCCCGACTTGCGGTACTTTTATATAAATATTGACACTACATGGTAGTATTACAGAGATGCAAGAAACGACTTCGGATTCACATAACGTCCCTTCAGAGCGAGCATTTTGAATTGAGTTACTTTGGGTTTGGCAGTCTGCATGCGTGTAGCTATTTCGAAAAAAATATTTTCAAAACTATTTAAATGTTAAGGCTCACGCGGCGGTAAGGAAAGTTTATGGTTGAAATTGAGAAATGTGAATACGAGGAGGTACCTCGGTTGTGATTCTTGTCGTGTATCCCATGTTGAAAATATCATTTGGTGGAACACTTCTTGTTGCCTTTAGTCTCTCTTGTCTTATCAGTTTGTCCGCGTTTGACTATTGTGGTTCTCTTTGATTTCTTCCTTTATGTTATCTCTATGCTTGCAATTCTGTCATTAGTCTATGTTATTAACTTATTTCGTATCATTTATTTCTCCACCTTCCATTACTTCTCGCTATTATGTTTTCATTCTGTTTATTATGTCGTATAGGTGTCTTGACCTGGCCTCGTCACTACTCTATGGAGGTTAGGCTTGATACTTACTAGGTACTGTTGTGGTGTACACATACTACGCTTCTGCACATTTTTTGTGCAGATCCAGGTACGTCTGCCCGCGCTGGATGTTAGTGTTTGATTGTAGCTATCATTTGGAGACTTCAAGGTATACTTGCTCGGCATCTGCAGGCCTCGGAGTCACCTTCCCCTATCTTTCATTATGTTATATTTACTATTCAGACAGTGTTGTAGTAGATATCCCAAATTATTCAGTAGAGCTTATAAATCAGTTCCACCGGTTTTGAGAGAGATGTTGTTGAGATCTTATTTTGGGAGTATATTGTATATCAGTCTTGCTTTACTATTTCTATTGATTATTCTGTTAAGTTATTATTAAATATTAGGCTTACCTAGTCTTAGAGACTAGGTTCCATCAAGACATCCTAAGGTGGAAAATTAGGGTCATGACACCCAACCAAACTCTGTCAGGGACATCACCATCCAAAGCAATAGTAGGAGACAAATTGATAACAAAAGCAGCAGTATGAGTGCGTCTGCCCAAAAGGAATCTGGCAGCTTACCATCTGAAAGCAAATATATAACCCTCTCAGCTAAATTTCTATTCATCCTCTCTGCTAAACCATTCAACTGAGGAGTCTTTGGAGGAGTTTTTTGATGTCGAATACCCTGCGATCTGCAATAATTATCAAAAGGACAAATATACTCACCACCATTGTCTGAGCGGATGCATTTTAATTTCTTCCTTGTCTGCCACTCAACCAAGGCTTGAAAATTCTTGAACACATCAAGTACTTGATCCTTGGACTTTAAAGGAAATACCCAGAGTTTGCGAGAATGATCATTAATAAAGTCACAAAGTAAAGTGCACCTCCATGAGACCTTACTTTAAAAGGACCACATAAATCAGAATGTACCAATTCCAACAAATCAAGCTTTCTCGAAGGCGGATGACTCTGAAAAGAAACTCTTTTCTGTTTCCCAACTAAGCAATGAACACATCTCTGTGATTTTGCTTGCTTTACTCCAGAAAGCAAATTCTTCTTAGCCAAACTATCAATCCCCTTCTCACTCATATGACTCAACCTTCTATGCCATAACTCTGATGAATCATTCTCCACCAAATTAACTAAGTCAATAGAAATGGAGCCATGCATTTTGTACAAGTGAGATACCTTGATACCTCGAGCCACAACCATTGAGCCTCTAGTAAGCTTTCACTGGCCACCACCAAGGATGTTATAATAACCATCATCATCAAGCTTTCCTGCAGAGATTAGATTCAGGAGGACACCTGGAGCATGATTGACATTGTTAAGAACTAACCTGGAGCTATTGTTAGTTTTCAAACAAACAGTACCAATGCCAAATACATCAACCTCACCATCATTGCCTATTTTTAACTTTCCAAAGTTACCTGGAGTATAAGAAGAAAAGTATTCCTTCTTTGGTGTGACATGAGAAGCGGTACCTGAATCCATAAACCATCTAGTCTCATCATGAACAAAATTAATGGTATCTTCGTCATGGGCAAAAAGAAGATCATCAACAACAACAGTAGCAACATGATTTTCATTATTGTCGTTTTTATTTTGTTGTCTCATTTCTCTCTTAATCATGAAACAGAACTTCTTGATGTGCCCCTTCTTGTTACAATGACCACATGTAACATTCATGTACATGGACCTCGACTTGCTTCTACTTTTGCCTCTAACATTCTGACCTCTGAAGTTACTTTTTGTCACGACCCAAAACTCAACATGTCATGATAGCACCTATCACAGAACTAGGCAAGCCGACAATCACAGTAAAACTGGGGAATTTTATATTTAAAATGAGATGAAGCAAGTTTAACAGTAATAACTCTCATAAATAGCCGATATGAACAACTGCGTCTCAAATACAGACTTTCCCAAAAATTCGGGTGTCACTGAGTACATGAGTATCTAAACAATAACATAGTCTGAAACACTGTCTAAGAAGGTATAACAGTATAAGTAAAACTGAGAGATAGAGGAGAGAGTCAAGATCTGTGGATTCCAAAGCAGCTACCTCGATAATCTTCAAACGGGCAAAAACTCCAAGATCAGCAACCACCGTGCCCGGAAACATCTGAATCTGCACATAAAGTGCAGAGTGTAGTGTGGGTACAACCAACTCAATAAGTAACAAAACTAACCTTTGGACTAAAAGTAGTGACGAGCTTAGTCAATACAGTACAAATGCAGAGTTTAACAGTGCAGAAGTGTAGACATGCTTTCAGGTTTAACAGTTAAGCTCCACATAGATAAAATATGCCAAGTGTGATGGATATGAGGAAAATGACATCTCTATATCTACATGCCAATATGCATACTGAATATCATGCAATATAATGAAATATTTATGTACTCACACTCTCAGAGTACTGAATCTGACTACCTCAATTCTCGCTCGTCACACTCAGTCACTCAGCACTGTACAGTACATGTTGCGGCGTGCAGCCCGATCCACATATAGCCATAAGGCATGTTGCGACGCGCAACCTGATCCACATAAAGCCATAAGGCTTGTTGCGACGTGCAGCTCGATCCACATATAGTCGTAAGGCTTGTTGCGATGTGTAACCCAATCCACATATAGCCATAAGGCAGGTTGCGACGCGCAACCTGATCCACATAAAGCCATAAGGCTTGTTGCGACGTGCAGCTCGATCCACATATAGTCGTAAGGCTTGTTGCGATGTGTAACCCAATCCACATATAGCCATAAGGCAGGTTGCGACGCGCAACCTGATCCACATAAAGCCATAAGGCTTGTTGCGACGTGCAGCTCGATCCACATATAGTCGTAAGGCTTGTTGCGATGTGTAACCCAATCCACATATAGCCATAAGGCAGGTTGCGACGCGCAACCTGATCCACATAAAGCCATAAGGCTTGTTGCGACGTGCAGCTCGATCCACATATAGTCGTAAGGCTTGTTGCGATGTGTAACCCAATCCACATATAGCCATAAGGCAGGTTGCGACGCGCAACCTGATCCACATAAAGCCATAAGGCTTGTTGCGACGTGCAGCTCGATCCACATATAGTCGTAAGGCTTGTTGCGATGTGTAACCCAATCCACATATAGCCATAAGGCAGGTTGCGACGCGCAACCTGATCCACATAAAGCCATAAGGCTTGTTGCGACGTGCAGCTCGATCCACATATAGTCGTAAGGCTTGTTGCGATGTGTAACCCAATCCACATATAGCCATAAGGCAGGTTGCGACGCGCAACCTGATCCACATAAAGCCATAAGGCTTGTTGCGACGTGCAGCTCGATCCACATATAGTCGTAAGGCTTGTTGCGATGTGTAACCCAATCCACATATAGCCATAAGGCAGGTTGCGACGCGCAACCTGATCCACATAAAGCCATAAGGCTTGTTGCGACGTGCAGCTCGATCCACATATAGTCGTAAGGCTTGTTGCGATGTGTAACCCAATCCACATATAGCCATAAGGCAGGTTGCGACGCGCAACCTGATCCACATAAAGCCATAAGGCTTGTTGCGACGTGCAGCTCGATCCACATATAGTCGTAAGGCTTGTTGCGATGTGTAACCCAATCCACATATAGCCATAAGGCAGGTTGCGACGCGCAACCTGATCCACATAAAGCCATAAGGCTTGTTGCGACGTGCAGCTCGATCCACATATAGTCGTAAGGCTTGTTGCGATGTGTAACCCAATCCACATATAGCCATAAGGCAGGTTGCGACGCGCAACCTGATCCACATAAAGCCATAAGGCTTGTTGCGACGTGCAGCTCGATCCACATATAGTCGTAAGGCTTGTTGCGATGTGTAACCCAATCCACATATAGCCATAAGGCAGGTTGCGACGCGCAACCTGATCCACATAAAGCCATAAGGCTTGTTGCGACGTGCAGCTCGATCCACATATAGTCGTAAGGCTTGTTGCGATGTGTAACCCAATCCACATATAGCCATAAGGCAGGTTGCGACGCGCAACCTGATCCACATAAAGCCATAAGGCTTGTTGCGACGTGCAGCTCGATCCACATATAGTCGTAAGGCTTGTTGCGATGTGTAACCCAATCCACATATAGCCATAAGGCTTGTTTGTTGCGGCGTGCAACTCAATCCGCATATCTCACTCATAACACAGCTCTCAGGCCCCAACTCAGTCATCAATATCTGCAATCTCTCGGGCTCGCAACTCTCATTCTAACTAGCCTAAACAACGATGTATGACACAACAATAATAGTAAGAGAGACTGAGATGTGATATGCAAATAATGGATGTGACTAAGTATAAAATTGCCATCTAAGCAAACAATTCAACAGTAGAAATGACCACAGTGGGTCTTAATAGGATTAGCATACAGCCTAACATGATTTCTAACATGAATATGCAACTCAATTACTCTAACACATATAGATCACATGAATGGCTACAAGGTCTGATGACTACACAGTACCACGAAATCAACCGGATCATAATTTCTATGGTGCACACCCACACGCCCGTCACCTAGCATGTGCGTCACCTCCACACCAACCATATAACACATAATTCAGAGATTCATACCCTCATAACCAAGGTTAGAAGTGTTACTCACCTCAAACCATGCAAATCTCTACTCCAAAAAGCCCTTGCCTTGTGAATCGGACTCTGAACGCCTCGAATCTAGCCACAAATAATTCGATACAATCAATACGAGCTATAAGAATCAATTCCATATGCAAATGCTAAGTTCTTAATCAAAATTTAACTCAAAAGTCAACCCCGAGCCCACATCTCGGAACCCAACAAAAGTTACAAAACCAGAACACCCATTCAACCACGAGTACAACTGTAAGGCCTCGTAAAATTTTGCCAAGGAATTTAAGGTTTCGTGGTGCCGAGGTAGGCTTACATATTTGAGGATTGAATAATGCACTGAGGAGTTGATGGAAACTTTTGGCTGAAGAATGCGATTCTGCAGTCAGTTTCGCGATCGCAGAACCATTTCGCGGGGCGCATAATCATCACAGAGTTGAGCAGAGAATTTGTTAAATTTTAAAGGTTTTTCTGCAGTCCATTATGCGATCGCATAGTTATTTCGTGGTCCGCACATTCATCACAGACTTGGCATGAAGAATTTTGGAGAGTGATTCTGCGGTCCACTCTACGGCCGCATAAGTGGTCTGCGGACCGCAGATCTGCCGCACACCTATCCAAACCAGCCTAGATTTGGAGGACCATTTTGCGGTCCAGTTTGCGGATTGCAGACGTGATCTGCGGTGCATTCTGCGACCGCAGAATTGAGATAGTAGGGTCCATTTTCTAATTTTATAACCCGGCCCCAATTTGATTAAAAGCTCTTGAAGCTCATTTTGGAGCAAATATCTAATATGGTTAGAGAGAAGTGAGAGTGTTCTAGAGAGAGATGAGGAAGTCCCAAGTGTGTTGTTCATCAATCCTTGTCCAAGCTTTGAAATTCATTAAGAAAAGCTCACAAGATCTTCACCCAAGAGGTAAGATTCTAACCCTAGTGTTCAATTTCGAGTTTGGGCAGAAGATGGAAAATTGGGAGTGTGAGTCTTGGGTATGAGAGTCGTTATTTATGCATGCATATAAATATAAGGATGGTGGGAAGGTGATTGAATATGAGTAAACTCTTGGTATTGAATGGGTTGTGGAGTGAAGGAAATCTTGTAGAAGAACCTTATAGTGTAATTGGTACACCTAGTGATTGATGAAATGCCTAAGTGAGCTGAAACCATGAATCTCTCCCTAATTATGGTTCAATTTTGTTATATCTCTAGTTGATTGGAATTGCAAGAAGTGTTGGGACATTGTGGTAATCTAAGGGAAGCTCCAGCAAGGTAAAACTTCTCTCCTAGAATTGAATCCAATGATGTTCTTGTAAGTCCCGAGTTATTCATTATAAATTGACTATTTCGAATAAGCTTTGTGTCAAAAGGTATATGTTCAAAACGTGTTATGAACACTCTTGTCATATTATGATATCATACGAGAATGTGTTCAAGTATGGGATGTGTGTTAAGATGTTATTACTTCAAGTCGTGTTTCGAATGAAGGCTATTATGCCAAATTGTATAAGATATCTTGATGTGCTTAAGACTCTTAATTACTCATGTGTGCAATGAAAGTCGTGATTAGAGATGCTTTGTTGTTGATAATCTATAAAGATGCTTGAAAGTGAAAGGAATGAGTTGGGGATATAAAGTGTGGCTACCGTGCCAATAATGAAAGTAATATTTGTGGCCAATGGTGCCAATGAAATAAAATGATGCGATAAGGGTTATGAAATGAGCCTTGATTCAACTGCTCCAAATTGGCTTCGAAAATAGATTTGCCTAAAAGCTTATTTGCTCAAGTCATGCCCAAATATGGTTATTTTAACTAATGTTATGCTTTGTAAGTATTTCCAATGTGGTTTGAGCTCTTACATGATCATGAGTTAAAATTGTGTATTGCCCTTTTTGGGAAAAAGTATTTCAAGAATAAATTGTGTGTTACTAGTTTATGATTTTAACTTGTACTTCAATTGCCAATCATTTTACTCCACTTCTTGGAAAAAAATCTATTGTGTTTAAATCCTTCATTACTAATGAACCTAAAGTTGTAATTTCCAGAATATTCTATATGTTGATATTTATGATGACGATCCATGAAAGAAAAGATATGAAAGTGTGGAATATGAAATACGTCCATTGTGATATGAAAGAAGAATCATATGTATGGCCAAGAGAGCCAATGAAATAATAATGTTGTAAGTGGTTGAAAGTGCGAATGAAGTGATATATGGTGTGAAAGGTTATGAGATGAATGTATTTGTACTTTTGTTTTCAATGTGTTATAAGCTCCTACATTCTCATAAGTAAAGGTTATGGTGTTTCTAAATGTTTTAAATGCTCTTAATATTCTATGATCACCCATGGCAAATACAAGTAAGTGATAGTATGAACATGAAATGTGGTCGTTTGCCAAAATGAGAATTGTGAGGCATTGTATGTTTCAATGGTTTCAATCATTGTATGTATGCTTCTAAAATGATAAATGCAAATGAATTCGATGTTAAGTCCCTAAGAATCATGAACTTAGCTAATGACCTTAAGTTGACAAGAGGGTATATAATGAGGTGGAAGAGAGATGTCCTATGCTAAATGATGATAAATCTTATGAAAATGATTTGGGCCATGTGCCATTGAAATTGACTTATTGATTCACCATACATGTGCTAATGTAATAAACTATGTTTCTACATGATGAGCATGAACATGAAGTGTTCCAATGATACGGGAAATTACGACCTTAAATGTAATATTAATCATGTCACTTTGAGTTTATATATGGTTATGTGCATAATGATGTGTTATGAACCGTATGGACGGGCTATAAAAAAAGGTGTATTGTGTATGGAATCCTATGGACGGTCTATGAAATGCATAGGTGTATTGTGTATGAAATGTATAGTTGTATGGTATGAATAAACACTATAGACGGTCTATGAGATGCATAGATGTATAATATGATAGTGCACACTATAGACGGTCTATGAGACGGATATGTGTATAATATGATATGTGAACACTAAGGACTTTCTATGAAATGCATAGGTGTATTGTATATGTGATCCTATGGACGGGCTATGAAACGCATAGGTGTATTGTATATGTGATCCTATGGACGGGCTATGAAACGCATAGGTGTATAATATGAATGAATCCTATGGACGGTCTATGAAACTCATAGGTGTATTGTATATGTGATCCTATGGACGGGCTATGAAATGCATAGGTATATTGTGTATGGAATCCTATGGATGGTCTATGAAACATATAGGTGTATTGTGTATGAAATGTATAGGTGTACGGTATGAATAAATACTATGGACGGTCTATGAGACGCATAGGTGTATAGTATGATATGTGAACACTATGGACAGTCTTTGAGACGCATAGGTGTATAATATGATATGTGAATACTAAGGACGGTATATGAAATGTATAGGTGTAAAATAAGAGAGGTATATGGACGGTCTAGTGAGACGTATTATAAACGCAAACAATAGGTGCCACTTTCATTGCCCTTGTTTATACATGTTGTTTCAATTACATTATATTGTGTATTCCACGTATAGTTCATATGGCTCAGTTGATCCTAAAAGAAGTTTAGAATGATGCAAGTATAATAAGACTTGAAATGTGATTCTATGGGATGTTTCCGTAGTTTCTTGATGTACTTTATTTGCCTCTTATTTGAATTACCGTATTTCCATATGTTGTTTTGTCTGCCTTACATATGAGTACTATTCCACATATACTCACGTCCTTTTTTCTGGGGGCGCTGCATCTTTTAATGGATGCAGGTGGTTCCATAGCATGCGGCATTGATCATTGATAGTAGCACACCCTATTCCCCAGCAGTTAATAGTGAGCCCGCTATAGTTCCAGTGGGTATTCGAGACTAGTTTATTTTATGTACTTAGGTATCTATTGTCATAGAAGCTCCATGTACACTGTGGATCATGTAATTAAATATTTGAGTTTTGTCATGTATTTATGTTCACAGTACTTATGAGGCTATGCACCCATCATGAGAAATATTGTAGGCCATTGAGCAAAATGTATTCAATTTAAAAGTCATGATCTAATGATATTTTGATAAATCATGAATGAGTTATGATGAGATGTTGATGTAAAGTAGGCTTGCTCGACCTGGTTTACTTGGTTGAGCACTGATCATGCTCCCCAAGTTCGTGGCGTGACAACAACCATACCAAATTTACCAAATTCCGATACCAAATCGTCACCCAAATCCCCAAATTTTACTCTTCAATCGCTAGCACAAAATTTCCAAAACTCCACCTCAAAAACACATAAACTAGGTGGGAAATTCAATGGGTAAATAATGTTATTGAATAAAAATGATCAATAGTAGCTTACCTCAAGAAATCACTCGAAACCCCTCTCAACAATTGCCTTAATCCGAGCTTGCAAAGTCCAAAAATGATAAAACCTTCAGAACCCTTCAACCTATATTCTACCCAGTGCTTTCGCACCTGCGAAATATCTTCTACAATAAAAATCCCACTTCTGCAGAAATCACTTAAGTCCACAAGTTCTGCACCTGCGCTCCAAGTTCTGCACCTGCGGAAGCACTTCTGCGAAGATAGCTCACTCCCTCATTCTCCGCATATGCGAAGCCTTGCTCGCATCTGCGGGCTCGCAGATGCAGAAGACCCCCCGCACATGTGACACACCCCAGGCCAGGACATCTCCGCTTCTGTACCACATCAGCCGCACCTGCGGCGTCGCACCTGCGGCTAATCCCCTCGCAGGTGCGATCACAAGTCCAACTTTTGATCTATTAACCATCTAAAATCCACCCGAGGCCCCCGGGACCTCAACCAAATATACCAACAGGTCCTAATATACGATATGAACTTAGTCGAGGCCTCAAATCACATCAAACAACATCAAAAATACGAATCGCACCCCAATTCAAGCCTAATGAAAACTAAGAAATTCCAACTTCTACAATCGATGCTGAAACCTATCAAATCAACTCTGATTGACCTCAAATTTTGAACACAAATCATAATTGACACAACAGACCTATTCCAACTTCGGGAATCAAAATTCGAGCCCAGTAACCACAAAGTCAACTCTCGATTAAACTTCTCAACTTTCCAAACTTCAAATATTGCAACTTTCGTCATTTCAAGCCCAAATCAACTACGGACCTCCAAATCAATATTCGGACACACTCTTAAGTCCAAAATTACCCTACGGAGCTATCGAAACCATCAAAACTCCATTCCGGAGTCATTTACACATAAGTCAACATTCGGTCAACTTATTCAACTTAAGCTTCCAACCTTGGAACTAAGTGTCCCAATTCATTCCGAAACATCCCCCAAACCAAACCAACTACCCCGGCAAGTCACATAACAATAATTGAGCATAGAATAAGTAGTCAATGGAGGAACGGGGCTACAACACTCAAAACGACTAGCCGGGTCATTACATCCTCCCCTTCTTAAATAAACATTCGTCCTCGAACGGGACTAGAATCATACCTGGATATCAAATAGGCATGGATATCTTCTCTGCATCTCCCGCTCAGTATCCCATGTAGCCTCCTCGACTGGCTGGCCTCTCCATTGCACCTTCACAAAAGCTATGTCCTTTGACCTCAACTTTCGAACCTACTGATCCAAAATGGCCACCGGCTCCACATCATAAGTCAAATCACCATCCAACTGAACTATGCTGAAGTCCAAAACATTAGATGGATCGATGGCATACTTCCGGAGCATGGAAACATAAAACACTGGATGAACACTCGATAGACTAGGCGGCAATGCAAGCCTATAAGCCACCTTTCTAATCCTCTCTAAGCACCTCAAAAGGCCCAATATACCGAGGGCACAACTTGCCCTTCTTCCCGAACCTCATAACACCCTTCATGGGTGAAACTCTGAGCAGTACCTTCTCTCCCACCATGTAAGCAACATCACGAGCCTTCCGATTGGCGTAGCTCTTCCATCTAGACTGCACCGTGCGAAGCCGATCCTGAATCAACTTAACCTTGTCCAAATCATCCTGACCTAAATCAGTACCCAATAGCCTAGCCTCACCCGGCTCAAACCATCCTACCGGAGACCGAAACCGTCTCCCATACAAAGCCTCATACGGTGCCATCTGAATGCTCGACTGGTAGCTGTTGTTATAGGAAAACTCTGCAAGCGGCAGAAACTGATCCCAAGAATCCCCAAAATCTATGACACAAGCTTGTAGCATATTCCCCAATATCTGAATAGTGCGCTCGTACTGTCCGTCCGTCTGAGGTGGAATGTTGTACTCAACTCAACCTATGTGCCCAACTCTCACTGTAGTGCTCTCCAAACCTGCGATGTAAACTGTGTGCCCCGATCTAAAGTGATGGACACCGGCACACCGTGAAAGCAAAAAATATCGCTGATGTAGATCTCACCCAGCCGCTCTGAAGAATAAGTAGTCCCAACTAGAATGAAATGCACGGACTTGGTCAACTGATCCATAATCACCCAAATAGCATCAAACTTTCTCGAAGTTTGTGGGAGCCCAGCTACAAAATCCTTGGTGATACACTCCTATTTCAACTCTAGAATATCAAGCCTCTGAAGCAATCCGCCCGGTCTCTGATGCTTGTATTTCACCTGCTGACAATTTTGGCACCGAGCTACAAACCCCACTATATCCTTCTTTATCCTCCTCCACCAATAGTGCTACCTCAAGTCCTGATACATCTTTGCGGAACCCGGATGAATGGAATACCGCAAACTGTGGGCCTCTTCAAGAATCAACTCACGTAGCTCATATACATTGGGCAAACAAATCTAACCTTGCATTCTCAACACCCCATCATCCCCAATAGTAACCTCCTTGGTATCACTGTGCTGAACCGTGTCCTTAAGGACAAGCAAATGGGGATCATCATAATGATGCTCTCTGATGCGATCATATAAGGAAGACCGAGAAACCACACAAGCTAGAACCTGACTGGGCTCTGAAACCTCTAATCTCATGAACTGATTGGCTAAGGCATAAACATCTAATACAAGCAGTTTCTCACCTATCGGAATAAATGCAAGGCTGCCCATACTCACCGCCTTTCTACTCAAGGCATCGGCCACCACATTGGCCTTCCCGGGATGATACCGAATGATAATATCATAGTTCTTTAGCAACTCCAACCTCTCGGCTGCCTCAAATTTAGATCCTTTTGTTTGAACAAGTGCTATAGACTCCGATGATCCGTAAATACTTCACAAGACACACCGTAGAGATAGTGCCTCCAAATTTTCAATGTATGAACGATGGCTGCTAACTCCAAATCATGAACAGTGTAGTTCTTCTCATGAGGCTTCAACTGGCGCGAAGCATAAGCAATCACTCTACCCTCCTGCATCAAGACATACCCGATACTGATCCGAGGAGCATCACAATACACTGTATAAGAGCCAGATGTTGAAGGTAAAACTAATACTGAAGTTGTGGTCAAGGCAGTCTTGAGCTTCAAAAAGCTCTCCTCACACTTATCCGACCACCTGAATGGAGCACCCTCTTGGGTCAATCTGGTCAAAGTCACTGCAACGGATGAGAAACCCTCCACAAAGCAACAATAATACCCAGCCAAGCCGAGAAAGCTCTGAATCTCAGTAGTTGAAAACGGTCTAGGCCAACTCTGAACCGCCTCTATCTTCTTTGGATCCACCTTAATCCCCTCACTAGACACCACGTGCCCCAAGAATGCCAACGAATTGAGCCAAAACTCACACTTGGAGAACTTGGCATAAAGCTCCTCCTCTCTCAACCTCTAAAGTACAATCCTCAATTGTTGTGCATGCTCCTCCTAGCTACGTGAGTACACCAGGATGTCATAAATGAATACTATGACAAATGAATCAAGATATGGTTGAAATAAACTATTCATCATATGCATGAATGCTAATGGGGTGTTGGTCAGCCTATAAGATATCACAAGGAACTCATATTGACCATAGCGGGTCCTGAATGTTGTCTTCAGAATATCCGAGTTTCGAATATTCAATTGGTGATACCTAGACCTCAAATCAATCTTAGAGAACACCCTTGCTCCTTGAAGCTGGTCAAACAAATCATCAATGTGTGGCAAAGGATACTTGTTCTTTATTGTTACTTTATTCAACTGCCTATAGTCGATGCACATCCGCATAGTACCATCCTTCTTCTTTACAAACACAACCGGTGCACCCCAAGGCGACACACTAGGCCTAATATATCCCTTATCAAGAAGCTCCTAAAGCTGCTCCTTTAATTCCTTCAACTCTGCTGGTGACATATGATATGGAGGAATAGAAATGGGCTCAGTGCCTGGCACCAAGTCAATACCAAAATAAATATCCCTATCGGGTGGCATGCCCGGCAGGTCTGCAGGAAACACAATCGGAAAGTCTCGCACTATCGGAACAGAATCAATAGTAGGAGTATCAGCACCAACATCCTTCTCAAAGGCCAAATACGACAGACACCCCTTCCCAACCATCCGTTGGGCCTTCAAATATGAAATCACCCTGTTGGGAACATAATCTAGAGAACCTCTCCACTCGATCCTTGGCAACTCCGGCATCACCAACGTCACAGTCTTAGTATGATAATCAAGAATAGCATGACAAAGAGACAAATAGCCCATACCCAAAATCACGTCGAAATCAACCATACTAAGTAATAAGAGATCAACTCTAGTCTCTAATCCTCCAATGGTCACCACACACAACTGATACACACGGTCCACAACAATAGTATCGCCCACTGGCATAGATACATGAATATGTGAGACTAAGGACTCACGGGGGCATATCCAGATAACGAGAAAAATATGATGATACATACGAATAAGTGGAACCAGGGTCAAATAATATAGAAGCATCCCTGTGACATACTGAGACAGTCCATGTGATCACTGTGTCAGAAGCAACGGCCTCTAGTCTGGTAAGAATAACATAGAATCGAGCCTGACCACCACCTGATCGGCCTCCCCCTCTAGGACGACCTGTAGGTGCTTGAGCCCCACCCCGAGCTGGCTGTGCGGGTGGTGAAGTGAGTGGTGCAGAAGTCATAGCCTGACCCCTCTGCTGAACTGGACCTCCTAAGAGATGGGGACACTGCCTCCTGATATGTCCAAGCTCCCCACACTCGTAGCAACCCCGATCCGTCAATGGTGGTAGGGACTGAATCGGACCCCAAGAACCGGAATAACTGCTAGAATAACCCAGCATGGATGAACCCTGAACTGATGGAGCATGGGATAAACTCTGAGCTAGGAGAGCACTGAGAGATGACTGACTTGGACGTGCACTGTATGACCTATGGCTAGCTGATGCACCATGATGAACTAGATGAGCCATCTGAGCGGGCCTATAAGGATGACACCTGTTGTGGTGGGACTGACCCCAAGAAGAAATACCGCTGAACCTACCCAAAACACGAGGCCTCTTGGCCTCCCTCTCCTCACGCTCTTGACTACGGACCAACTCTAACCGCCAAGCAATATCAACCACCTCGTCGAACCTAGCACCTGATGCATTCTCCTGAGTCATAACAAAACGCAACTGATAGTTGAGGCCATCTATGAACCTCCTAATCCTCTCCCTCTCAGTGGGAACCAACCAAACTGCGTGACGAGCCAACTCTGAAAATCTCATCTCGTACTAGGTCACAGACATGCCCTCCTGGCGTAGCTGCTCAAACTGCCTACGCAACTTCTCCCTGTGAGTCAGTGGCACAAACTTCTCCAAGAAGAGAACGGAGAACTCATGCTATGAAAGTGGTGCAGCATCAGCTAGCCTGCTCCGCTCATATGCCTCCCACCATCTAAAGGTTGCTCTCATCAGCTGAAAAGTAGTAAATGAGCCCTCACTAGTCTCCAGAATACCCGATATAAGAATCTGTTGGCACCTATCCAAGAAGTCCGGAACATCCTCTTACTCAGCCTCACTGAATAATGGAGGCTTGAGCCTCTCAAATCTCTCTAGTCTCTTCTGGTCCTCATCACTCATAATGGGACCCACTTGGGCCTGGGTAACTACAACCGGCTGGGTAGGTAGTACTCCAGATGTTTGAAGTCCCTGCACCACCTGCTCTGGAGTACGGGCTACGGGAGTTTAAGCACCTCCCCCGGCTTGAGAAGTGGCTGGCGCAGCCGGAACTGAAACAACCTGATCAAGGCTAATGCAAACAGTCAATATCTGGGTCAGAGCCTCCTGAAGTCCTGGAATCACTATGGGCATAGCTGATGCATGAGCTGGTCCCACCAGCTCAACCACATCTGGAACCTTCTCCTCAGTTGGAGCAACTGGTGGGTCTACAGGTACAAGCTGTACCTCGGCCTCTACTGCAGCCTCGACCTTTCGCGGCCCTAGCCGATGGTACTGGTGGTCGACCGCCCGATCCGGTAGCATGTGTCCTCACCATCTGTGAGAGAATAGAATAACAGAAGTTTAGTTCCCGAAATCAACAAATTCGCACAAAAGAATACAAGAATGTGAAGTTTTCCTAAGGGTTCGGCAGACTCTTGAAGATAAGTACAAATATATCCATACCGATCTGCAAGACCCTACTAAACCTGCTCATGACTCATGAGACCTATGTAACCTAGGCTCTGATATCAATTTGTCACGACCCAAAACTCAACATGTCGTGATGGCGCCAATCATAAAACTAGGCAAGCCGACAATCACAGTAAAATTAGAGAATTTTATATTTAAAATGAGATAAAGCAAGTTTAACAGTAATAACTCTCATAAATAGCCGATATGAACAACTACGACTCGAATACATATTTTCCCAAAAATTCGGGTGTCACTAAGTACATGAGCATCTAAACAATAACATAGTCTGAAATAATGTCTAAGAATGTAGGATAGTATAAGTAAAACTGAGAGATAGAAGAGGAGAGTCAAGGTCCGCGGACGCCAAATCAGCTACCTCAATAGTCTCCAAACTGGCAAAAACTCCAAGATCAGCAACCACCATGCCCGGAAACACCTGGATCTGCATACAAGGTGCAGAGTCAGAGTGTAGTGTGAGTGCAACCAACTCAATAAGTAACAAAACTAGCCTTTGGACTCAAAGAAGTGACGAGCTCAGCCAATACAATACAAATATAGAGTTTAACAGTGCAGAAATGTAGACATGCTTTCAGGTTTAATAGTTAAGCTCCACATAGATAAAATATGCCAAGTGTGACAAATATGAGGAATATGACATCTATATATCTATATGCCAATATGCATACTAAATATGATGCAATATAATAAAATCTTCATGTACTCACACTCTCAGAGTACTGAATCTGACTGCCTCAATTCTCGCTCGTCACACTCAGTCACTCAGCACTGTACAGTACCTACTACAGCGTGCAGCCCGATCCATATATAGCCATAAGGTATGTTGCAGCGCGCAACCTGATCCACATAAATCCATAAGGCTTGTTACGGCGTGCAGCCCGATCCACATATAGTCGTAAGGCTTGTTGCGGCGTGTAACCCGATCCACATATAGCCATAAGGCTTGTTGCGGCATGCAACTCAATCCACATATCTCACTCATAACACGGCTCTCAGGCCCCAACTCAGTCATCAATCTCTCCAGTCTCTCGGGCTCACAACTCTCATGCCAACTAGCCCAAACAATGATGTATAACACAACAATAATAGTAACAGAGACTAAGATATGATATGTAAACGATGGATATGACTGAGTAAAAATTGCCATCTAAGCAAATAATTCAATAGTAGAAATAACCACAATGGGTCTTAACAGGATTAGCATACAACCTAACATGATTTCTAACATGAATCTGTAGCTCAATTACTCTAACACATAGAGATCACATGAATGGCTACAAGGTCTGATGACTACACAAGACCACGAAATCAACCGGATCACAATTTCTACGGTGCACGCCCACACGCCCGTCACCTAGCATGTGCGTCACCTCCACACCAACCACATAACACGTTATTCAGGGATTCATACCCTTATAACCAAGTTTAAATTGTTACTTACCTCAAACCGTGCAAATCTCTACTCCAATAAGCCCTTGCCATGTGAATCGGCCTCCAAACGCCTTGAATCTAGCCACAAACAATTCGATATAATCAACACGAGCTATAGGAATCAATTTCATATGCAAATGCTAAGTTCTTAATCAAAAGTCAACCCTGGGCCCGTATTTCAGAACCCAACACAAGTTACATCCGAACACCCATTCAACCGCGAGTCCAACCATACCAAATTTACCAAATTCTGATACCAAATCGTCACTCAAATCCCCAAATTTCATTCTCCAATCCCTAGCCCAAAACTCCCAAAATTCCACCTCAAAAATACATAAACTAGGTGGGAAATTCAATGGGTAAACAATGTTATTGAATAAAAATGATCAATAGTGGTTTACCTCAAGAAATCACTCGAACTCCTGATCAACAATCGCCTTAATCCGAGTTTGCAAAGTCCAAAAATGATAAAAACCTCGGAATATTTCAACCTATATTCTGCCCAGTGCTTTCACACCTACGGAATCGCTTCTGCGAAAATTACTTAAGTCCACAAGGTCTGCACCTGCGCTCCAAGTTCCGCACCTGCGGAAGCGCTTCTACGACCATCCATCTGCTTCTGCGAAGACAGCTCACTCCCCCATTCTCCGCATTTGCGGAGCCTTGCTCGCATTTGTGGGCTCACAGATGCGGAAGACCCATTGCACCTGTGACACACCCCAGGCCACCCTATCTCCGCTTCTGCGCCACATCAGTCATACCTGCGGCGTCGCACCTGCAGCTAATCCCCTCGCAGGTGCGATCACACCAGAAGGCAAAATTCCAGCAATGCTTCAAGTCTAACTTTGATCTGTTAACCATCCGAAATCCACCTAAGGCCCCTGAAACCTCAACCAAACATACCAATTGGTCCTAATACACGATACAAACTTAGTCGAAGCCTCAAATCACATCAAATAATATCAAAAATATGAATCGCACCCCAATTCAAGCCTAATGAAAACTAAAAAATTACAACTTCTTCAATCGATGTCAAAACCTATCAAATCAACTCCGATTGACCTCATATTTTGAACACAAGTCATAATTGACACAACAGAACTATTCCAACTTACGGAACCAAAATCTGAGCCTGGTAACCATAAAGTCAACTTTAGGTCAAACTTCAAATTTTCCAATTTTCATTGTTTCAAGCCAAAATCAACTACGGGCCTCCAAATCAATATCCGGACACACTCCTAAGTCCAAAATTACCCTATGGAGCTATCAGAACCATCAAAACTCCATTCAATAGTCGTTTACACATAAGTCAACATTCGGTCAACTCTTTCAACTGGAGCTTCCAACCTTGGAACTAAGTGTCATAATTCATTTCGAAACATCTCCGGGACCAAACCAACTACCTAGGCAAGTCACATAACAACAATTGAGTATAGAATAAGCAGTAAATGGGGGAATGGGGCTACAACACTCAAAATAACAGGTCGGATCGTTATACTTTTCCTCCTGTCTTCATTAATCAAAATATCGGAGTGTGAAGCTGAAGAAGACGAAGCTTGATATCTTCTCCACATCTCTTCATTTAAGATACCACTCTTAGCATATTCCATAGTTACAACACCACTAGGAGTAGAATTAGTCAAAGAAACCCGAAGAGTTTTCCAAGAGTCAAGCAAAGTATTCAACAACTAGAGTCCCTGTATTTCTTCATCAAATATTACACCCATTCCAGACAGTTGGTCTAGGACACCCTAAAAATTATTTATATGATTATAAATAGGACTGTCCTCTTTGTATCGAATATTCATCAATTGTTTAAGGAGGAATAACTTATTATTGTCAGTCTTTGAATCGTAAAGTGTCTCGAGCTTTTTCCATAAAGTTCTAGCATGTGTCTCATTAACAATATGATTACGAATATTATCTTCAACCCATTGTCTTCTATAACCGCAAACCTATAAGTTCTCAAATTCCCAATCCTCGTTAGATAGTGTTTCAGGTTTGTTGGAAGCAAACACAGGTAAATGTATTTTTTTGATAAATAGAAGATCTTTCATCTTGCCTTTTCAAATGTGATAATTACTGTCATTCAAACAAACCATCTTGTTCATATTTACCTCCATCATTCAGATAGACAATCAACATAATCAAATATAACCATAAGCTCTAATACCACTTTATTGAGAAATAACAAGCACAAGTAATGTACACGACGAAGTAGCAATGGAATAATACCCAAGTCAAACTTTCTCAATCTATTTGAACCAAGAGAAGACAAACAAATTCAAGCACAAACATATACGGGTTGCAAGTATATCAACCACCACAAATATGAAAAGGTAAAATAATCAAACACATGAGACACCAAGATTTACATGAAAAACCTTTTCAATGTGAAGAGTAAAAACCACGGGACCAGAGGCCCTCAAATCTCCACTAAATCAATCAACAAGAGTTATAAAGTTCTCTAAATTGTCCCCAAAGCAAGTGTCAAACCAATAGCAATAATAAAAATAAGATTGCACTAAAACAATTGAAGAAAGGAGAGAAATCACCCCAAAAATGAGTTATTGTTCATGCCTCCAAAATCAAAATTACAAGCCTCCAAATCCAATCTTCACCGTTGAATTCCAAGAATTAGATGTGTGAAAACTCTCATTTCAAATTTGAGCACGATCCAACAGTTACTAATTTAAGCGGACTGCTTGAGCAGAATTTTTTTGGAGCAAAAGAACATACTCTTCGCTCTCACAAGGCTTCAAATACGGCTGCACCCTAATGTTTTCTCTCTTGTTATGTTTCTAACCTAAAATAGGTTATATTTATATGTCTTGATATTAGTGGGCTATAGGTCAAAGTGGGCTAGGTCCAAAAGGTATTTTATTTATCCACATAGAAAAGAAAAAAATCCAAAAACCCAATAAGGCTCAAACCCGAGATCTCTTATTAGGGATGCAGGAATACTTACCACTCCACCATAATCCTTCTTGGTAAACCAACAACGTTAAGAAAGCAAGAACACATAGATCGATATCATATTATGCATACGAAATATTCTCAAGTTAAAAGAAAAAGAAAGCAATGCCGATTTGCCTTTGTCATGAATAATACATGGAACCATACATTTTTTGTTTTGGTTGCAATTAATCTTCGGTGCTCGATCACCGTAGAAAGAAACAAAAGTACTAAACCTGTATCAATAGAAAAATAATATAAAAACATTACGCTCTAATATAATTCAAGAGTCATTATGCAGAAAAAATTCATATATTAAATCTTAGATAATTCTTTAGAAGACGTTTCTGTTCTCAACAAAAGTCTAATCCTTTGCACCCATGTATAGTAATAGAAATTCAACCGATCCTTTAGATACTCGGACATCTTATTGTTATCTAATGTGAAATCGTTATGTTCTTCAAGTATCTAATTTTATTTTTGTTGTAACTTTACCTCTTTCTAGTAACTCATATCTCTGGTATAATTCTTCATTATGTGTTCTAGTAAAAATTTACTTTGTGAATACGAAAATTCTTCAATATTACAATTTTATCCAACTTAGAATTTTATCTCTTTGAAAAGTGATTTACTTTTTTGAGGGGTATAAAAGACGATCAATATTTAAGGAATATTTTAGTCATTCAACATTTAGCATAAAACATTCGTGATTTGATAATAACTAGTCATTATGTACGTGCCTCACACGTATAATAATAGGTGTAACTAATAATTAGCATAAAATATATAAATATACTTGTTACCAGAAAAGTGTTAAGCTTATATACCTTATAATACTAAAAATACTACTTTTAGCTAATTTATTTTCTTATCACTGTTATTTTTTAGTTATATCGAAAAAATAGATAAGGAAGACGTTTGTGCATATGAGAAAACTTAATAGATTGAACCATGAAACTTGCTTCATTTTGTGTCTTTAACAATATGAAGGAACTTTTGTCTTTGAATATGTCATAATTATTGCCCTTATTGCAATTTGTCTACAAATGTTATCCTTTTTAATATGATTCCTCAACTTTCTACCATCGGTTGGATGTACTCAGTTGACATTATCGATGTCATAACTGTTGGCAAAATTTATCTTTTCCAATAATACACTAAGTATAAATATTTCTTAAGAATTTAAATATTTGATTATTTAATAAAACTTTTATAATAAAATCGGTTGTTGGATATAATAATTTTATTTGGGAGAAGCAGCTAAAAGTTAATGGCTAAAAATTGTATCTCGCAATGATTACTGTTTACCCTTAAAATTGGATAACAATTAAACTTATAATGTGCTTCTAAGGACACGTGATTTCACTTAATACCAATTGATAAGTATGAAGATTAATAATAGAAATAAACTATAAAGTAAAGCAAACCAGTGTTAGAATAAAACTCAGCCCTCAAGTTTGGATACCCTCGAACTGGTTGATGTAAGAACAATCAAAATATAACAAACCGATGAACAATAGTATAAACGAGAAAGAGAACTATATAGCTTTGATAGCTATGAACAATGTGTCCTACAAATGATTAGAACCCTCTTTTAAATAGTAGAGGAATTCTACTTATGGTATAATTCTAATTACAAAAGAAAATCTCATGATTAGCTAATTAACTGTTCCTGATTTGATCCGTTCCGAGATTTACGCCATGATCCTCGACCTGTCAAGGATATCTCGCCTTTTTGTTATCGTGCAAACTTCGATCTTGCTCGATGTCTGTCTCATTTGGCTTCTATCGCTACTAGCCTCGATCTCGACAGGTACCTCGATTCTGAACTCGGTACCTTATCCTCGTGATTTAGTCTGTTCCGTTACGAGGCCATCCTTCGATGCAACCTCCCGGTCTCGGTCAAGTAGTAAAATTGGATGGGCCCGATTTTAACCGTATACAAATAGTCCCCTCGTTTTTTGGAGTGAAATGACAAGAAACGAATTGAGCCTTCGATTTTTTACCTCGACCTGTCATGATGTCATCCTCGTGACGTAAGCGACGAAAGTGACCGAAACGACCCGTCGATACAGTTTCTCAAGTCATTAATGATCGGCCACTAGTACCTTTGAACCGTCGCCGTGAATCCAATAAATAGACCCCTTCCTCATTGATTAAAACTTTACTTTCACTTCCTTCTAATCTCCAAAGCTTTTACATCTCTTAAGTTCTTCCCTTTTACAAATCTTCAGGTTTTGCTATTAATCCTTTCTCAAACGTCAAGTCCTATTATTTTCCTCTCCTTTAAACTTACACAAAAATGGCAAAAATATTGAAAACGGTACCACAAAAAGAAGCTGCTTCATCTTCTCAACCGGCCAGCGGGAAAAAGCCGGTGGAACCCCATCTTGAGGAATGCATTCCTGGGGGGTGCGCGCTAAACTCCGATTTCAAGACCGATAAAGCCTCGTCGATTCCTGGTCGATGCGAGCCAGTGTCGAGGTATATATGCTCTATAACTGAGGGATACCTTAAGCAGGTAAAGAAAGACTGCAACTGGGAGGGCAAAGAGGTGGTGATCCCGACCCCCGAAGAATACATCACCAACCATGTGGAAGAGTTTCTAAGTGTTTACACTTACCCTTTTACACTGGGCCCCCTCGACCCCGTCATCATTGATTTCTGCCGTCAATATTGAATAACCCTAGGCCAAATCCATCCTTCCTTTTGGCGAATTGTTATTCTGTTCCGATTCTTCGTAAGCAAAATCGAGGGGCTCCCTTTCACCCTCAATCACCTTATCAGATTGTACAGCCCTCGCCTCTATCGAGGCGGGTTAATAAAACTCCAACGTCGGGCTACCAAAGTATTGTTATCGAGCATAGACAAGGACAAGGATCGAGGTTGGATAGGCCGGTTCGTTTGAATGAGGAATTCCGACCTAATCCCAGCCGAGAAGATGCCAATTCCTGAGAAATGGAACATAAATCGTAAGTACCGTCTCACTATTAGCTTCCATGTATTATTTGTTCCTTTGTCTTTTCTCATCGATGTCTTTTTCCATGATGTAGCGGTCGCTTGGATGCCCCATGTGATT
>AWOL01S0008775.1:5859-16322 GCA_000715115.1 Nicotiana otophora
GTTACGTTCTATGTCAACTTCGTCAATGGTGCCGAAAGGTAAGAACAACCCTCTACGAACCTCCGGTAGTATCCTGCTAAGCCTAGAAAGCTACGAACCTCTGTCAGAGTNCCGCCAGAGTCTACTAACCAAATTCCCTTAACAAGCCAATTGATGAATCTCTCTTGTTAATTATCTTTTCTCGACGTCTACATGTGCTACGCTAACCATAGATCGGCGACTTAAGGCATCTACATGGTAGAGAATGTTAAAATTGCAATCTTTCCATAAATCAAGCCATCGCCTCTGTTGCAAATTTAAGTCTTTTTGCTTGAAGATATAATGCAGGCTTTTATGATCTGTGAATACATCAACATGAACACCATATAAATAATGTTGCCATATCTTAAGTGCATGGTCAACCGCAGCTAACTCAAGGTCGTGGGTTGGATAATTCTGCCCGTGTTTCCTTAACTACCTTGAAGCATACGCAATTACCTTCACATGTTGCATCAGGACACATCCTAACCCGAAACCCAAGGCATCACAATAGATGGCATAACCATCTGGACCCTCTGGAAGTGTTAAAACTGGCGTTGACTTCAACTTGTTCTTATGTTCTTAGAAACTCTACTCACAAGCCTCTGTCCACTGAAACTTAGTTACGTTTTATGTCAACTTCGTCAATGGTGCCGAAAGGTAAGAACAACCCTCTACGAACCTCCGGTAGTATCCTGCTAAGCCTAGAAAGCTACGAACCTCTGTCAGAGTGGTAGGTCTAGGCTAGGATTTCACAGCCTCAATCTTCTGAGTGTCTACCTTTATACCTCCATCGGACGCAATGTGCCCCAAGAATGCTACAGACTGCAAACAAAACTCACATTTAGAGAACTTAGCATATAATTTACTATCACAGAGGGTTTGGAGTACTGCTCGCAGGTGGTTCGTATGCTCATCCTCTAAACGTGAATAAACCAAAATATCATCAATAAATAATATCATGAACAGATCTAAAAATGGCCGAAATAAGCTATTCATTATGTCCATGAATATGCCAGGTGCATTCGTCAAACCGAAGAACATGACAAGGAACTCTAAGTGGCCATATCGGGTCCAGAAGGCTGTCTTGGGAATATCTTTCTCCCGAACTCTGACCTGGTGGTACCCTGACCTCAAAACAATCTTTGAAAAGCATCTAGCGCCCTGCAACTGATCAAACAAGTTATCTATCCTTGGAAGGGGATACTTATTCTTAATAGTAACCTTGTTTAGCTACCTATAATCGATAAACATCCTCAGCTAGCCGTCTTTCTTCCGTACAAACAGTATCGGTGCACCCTAAGGTAAGGTACTGGGTCTGATGAAACCTTTCTTTAGCAAAGCTTTTAACTGCTCCTTCAACTCCTTCAATTCGGCAGGTGCCCTTCTATACAGAGGAATGGATATTGGTTGAGTTCCCAGAAGCAAATCGATGCCAAAATTAATCTCTCACTCTAGAGGAATACCTGGAAGTTCATCTGGTAATACATCTGCGTACTCTTTGACTATTGGAATAGACTTAAGTGTAGGTATCTCATCATCTGCATCTCTAACTCGCACAATATGATAAATGCACCCTTTGGCGATCATTTTCCTCACCTTCAGATAGGAAATAAACCTACCTCTGGGTGTCGCTATGTTACCTACTCATTCAAGGACTAGCTCACCCATAAAATAAAATCTAGATGTCTTTTCTCGACAATCAACTGTGGCATAGCAAGCTGCCAAATAGTCCATGCCCGTGATAACATCACAATCCAACATCTCTAGCTCAACTAGGTCGGCTGAGCTTTGATGACCACAAACTGACATCGTACAACATCGTTAAACCCGTCTAGCAATAATTGATTCTCCAACCGGTATAGATACCGCAAAAGGATCACTTAGTATTTTAGGCACTATACCAAACTTCCCCACGACAAATGGGGTAATACACGATAAAATAGATCCTGGGTCTATCAAGGCATAAGCATCGTGAGAGCAAATGGTCAACATACCTGTCACAACATCTGGTGAAGACTCCTAGCCCTATTGACCTGCTAAAGCATAGCTACGCTTCTGGTTACCACCTAAAGTGGAACCTCTACCTCTACCTCGACCTCTACCAACCGAAGTCTAAGACTCGCACTTTGAAGGATGCACAGACATAGATGATCATGTTGCTAAATTCGGTGGTTGTGCCATACCCCCAGAATCTCTATTTGGGCAAACTCGCATCGTATTCCCCGGACGTCCACATGTATAACAAGAATCGAAATCGGCTCAGCATTGGCCCAAATGTCCTCGACCACAGATGTCACACCGCGGCGGAAATGACCATGTCTGCCATGAACCTCGTTGTTGCTGCAAACCCGATGCTCGTGAGCACTCACCTAGTCCTGACTGAGTATAACCATCATACCTATAACCCTGTAACTGAGGTTGCGGAGTCATAGGTGGACGTTCGAAGTATTGGGGCCTATAACTGCTCTGAGACTGCTCCTGAGACCTGGAAACTCTTATCCTCTTACGCTGCGTTGACTCAGTCCTCTCTGTACCCTGCTGTCGTCGCCTACCCCTTTCTATATTCTAGGTGAATTCCTGAATACGGGAGATATCTACACTATCCTGAAATGCAGTGGTGGCACATGCCTCCGTCAACTCTGGCGCCAATCCTGCTATAGACCTGTGGATCCTATCCCGCATAGTAGAAACTATGGATGGTGCACATATGGACAATAAGTCAAAACAGAGACTATACTCTCGAACACTCATATTGCCCTGCTTGAGGGCTAGAAACTGATCGATTCGAGCATGTCGGATCTCCCACGGTAAGTACTGGTCAAGGAAGGCATCTGAAAAATTCTTCCAAATAGCTGGAGGTGCATCACGTCCCCTGGACCTCTCTCATCCCTCGTACCAAAGGATGGCTATATCTCAGAGTCGAAAAGCTGCTATTATGGTCGCTCGGGTTTATAGGGATTGTGTCATCACAGTGTATGGTTGGGACACCATGGTGGATCTCCTTGAATTAGGAATAGTCGATTGTCATGTAATAATGGGGATGGATTGGCTTTATTCATGTTTTGCCAAGCTTGATTGTCGAACTAGGACCGTTAGGTTTGAATTCCTAAATGAGCCAATTAATGAATGGAATGGGGATGATATAGCACTGCAGGTAGGTTTATCTTAAGGCCACGAAGATGATCACCAAAGGGTGTATTTACCTTTTGGTTTGGGTTACGGACACCGATGCTGAGTTTCTTACACTTGAGTCTATGCCAGTGGTGAATGAATTTTCGGAGGTGTTTCCTGATGGCCCATTGGGATCCCACCAGACAGGAAGATTGATTTTTGAATTGATGTGATGCCAGGCACATAGCTTATATCTATTCCACCCTACATAATAGCACCAATAGAATTGAAGGAACAAACAGAGCAGTTGAAGGACTTGTTGGAGAAGGATTTCATTCGACCAAGTGTATTTCCTTGGGGTGCACCAGCTGTCTTTGTAAAGAAGAGAGATGGGTTACTGAGAATGTGTATTGACTATCGGCAACACAACAAGGTCACAATTAAGAATACGTACCCACTGCCAAGGATAGATAACTTGTTTGACCACTTACAGGGTGCTAAGTATTTCTTCAAGATTGACCTAAGATCAGGGTATCACCAATTGAAGATCAGGGTGATAGTGTTCATGGACGATATTCTTGTATATTCACGAAGTCGAGAGGACCATGCCGATCATCTTAGGGCAGTTCTATAGACTCTATATTAGCACAAATTTTATGCGAAGTTTTCGAAGTGTGAATTTTGGCTTGAATAAGTCATATTCTTGGGTCACATCATCTCCAGAGAAGGAATTAAGGTTGAGCAAGTCATATTCCATGTGGATATATTCACGGACCATAAGAGCCTTCAATATATTTTCAAACAGAAGGAATCGAATCTAAGGCAGAGAAGATGGCTTGAGTTACTCAAGGACTACGACACTGATATACTATATCATCCGGTGAAGGATAATATCATGGCGGATGCTCTTAGCCAAACATCCATGGGTAGGTTAGCTCACTTAGAGACACATCGAAGGTCGTTGGCCAAGGAAGTTCACTGGTTTGCTAGTATTGGAGTTCGTCTTGCGTACTCTAGTGAAGAAGGAGTAATTGTGTAACATATGGCCGAATCATCGCTTGTTGTGGAAGTCAAGGAGAAGCAGTTCGACGATCCGTTGTTTGTATAGTTGAAGGAGGGAATTCATAAACATAATATCATGGTTTTGTCTCTTGGCATGGATGATTGTATGACAAGGTACCAAGGGCGATTATGTGTTCCTGATGTAGATGGCCTTTTGCAATGAATCATGTTCGAGGCTCACACATCCAGGCTGTACAAAGATGTACCATGATCTTAAGGAAGTCTACTAGTGGAATGATATGAAGAGGAATGTTGCGGACTTTGTGGCAGGATGTCCACATTGTCAACAAAGTAAAGGCTGAACATCAAAAGTCTGGTGGGTTGGCATTGAACATAGAAATTCCGATGTGCAAATGGAAGGTGATCAATATGGAATTTACGGTGGGACTACCTTGCACGCCTAACAAGTTCAACTAGATTTCGGTGATTGTGGACCGACTCACCAAATCAGCACACTTATTACTTGTTAAGGCTACCAACACTGCGAAATAGTATGCTCAATTGTATATGAACGAAATAGTCAGGTTGCATGGCACTCTAGTTTCTATTAACACCGATCGAAGGGCACATTTCACAGCTAACTTTTCGAGGAAATTTCAGCAAGGTTTGGGTACTCAAGTAAATGTTAGTATAACTTTCCATCCACAAACCGACTAGCATGCAGAGCGGACCATTCAGACGCTTGAGCATACATTGCGCGCTTGTGTTCTCGACTTTAAGGGTAGCTGGGATGATCACTTGCCACTCATAGAATTTGCCTACAATAACAGTTATCATGATAACATCCAGATGGCGCCGTTCGAGGCTCTATATGGCAGGAGATGTAGATCTTCTATTGGGTGGTTCGATATTGGGAAACGGAGTTGATAGGGCCCGAACTTATGCATCAAGCTATGGAGAAGGTTAAGATCTTTAAGGAATGGTTGAAAACTACCCAAAACCATCAGAAGTCCTATCGGGATATACGTCGTAGGGAATTGGTGTTCCAAGAGGATGATTGGGTATTCTTGAAGGTTTTCCCCATGAAGGGTGTAATGCAATTTGGTAAGAAACGAAAATAGAGTCTGAGTTATGTCTAACCATACAGAATTATTCAGAGGATTGGTTAGGTGGCTTACAGTCTAGAACTACCTCTAGAGATGTCTTTAGTGCACCCGGTGTTTCATGTATCCATGTTGAAGAAGTTCGTTGGAGATCTGTCGCTTATTGTTCCAGTGGAGACTATAGAGGTTAATGAGGATTTTACTTATGAAGAGATTCCAGTTACCATGCTTGATAGGCATGTCCGAATGCTGTGAAACAAATAGATTGCTTTCGTGAAAGTGTTATGGCGAAAGAAACAGGTCGAAGTAGCCACTTGGGAAGCCGAGGAAGAGATAAAGAAGGCGTATCCTCATTTGTTTGAGTAGCTATGTAGTTGTGTCCATGAAAAATGTTAAAAGCTAACTTTTTACAAATTATGTTTCCCCTATATAGCTTATGTTAAGAATACTCTTTTTAATGTAATATTTATGGCATTATGGACAGTGTTGTTTCCATGTTGTTTTACATCGTTATGCTGTGGTTATACTATTAGAACTAGTTCTGGGATTCTCTGGCAGGTGGATAGGCCCAATTAAAGGGGAGACTCTTGCGAAAGTTTTTAAAATTCAGGGAGATAGGAAAGAATTTAGAACTGCTGGTATGAGAAGTAACAGTGGGGTCACAGTGGATGCTAATTGCTGATTTTGACCCTCATTTGAGGACGAATGATCCTAAGCGGGGAAAGATGTGAGGCTCCGTAAAATTTCACCTAAAACCTAGGGTTTTGGGGAGTTAAAGAAAAAATTGTTGCATAACAGGGCGTTTATGCGATCCATTTTGTGGCTGCAGAACTTATCCGCGGACCGCAGATCCGCCGCGGAGTGAAGTAGAGAAATGGGCCAATTTTGGAGTTTGTTTTGCAGTCAACTATACGACCGAATAATCGTTTCATGGGTTGCACATCTATCGCATAACCAACATGAAGATTTCCTGAGGGAGATTCTGCGGTCCATTCTACGGAAGCATAAATGATATGAGGGCCGCAAACTGGACCAGAGCAGCCCAGTTTTTGGGACCATTACTGCGGTCCATGTTGCAGGCCGTAGACCTAATCTACGGTGCACTCTACGACCGTAGAGTTGAGTTCGGAGGGTCCATTTTCTAATTTTTAAAACCCGACCCTATTTGATTAAAAGACATTGGGCCTCGTTTAGAAGGCAAAGATCTTCAATTTTAAAGTGAGGGTAGTGCTTTAGAGAGAGAGGAGGAAGCCCTAAGTACTTTTTTCACCAACCCTTGCTCAAGCTTTGAAATTCAACAAGTAAAAATTGCAAGGTCTTCATCCAAGAAGTACGGTTCTACTCTCTAGCCCTCAATTTTCGGGATTGGACTGAAAGTAGGTAATGAGAAGTGTGATTCTTGAGTATTATTTATGCATGGATGTACCATCAAGGTTTGTGGGAAGTTTATTGAGATCGAATGGGTAAACATTGGGTTGTGGGATTCAGGAATCCGCCATAGGAGAACCTTGAAACCTTAATGCACACCTAGTGCTTGATAAAATGCTCAAATGAGTTGAAACCCCGAATATCTTCCTAATTATGGTTCAAATTTGTCATGTTTCTAATAGATTGAACTCGCAAGTATTCCTGGATCATTATAGTAATGTAAATAAAGACAACCGATGTATGTTGGCTAAACTCCTCTTGTAGAATCGATTTCCACGATATCCTCGTAAGTTGCGATTATGGTTGGCTCAATTTCTTATTTCTCATGTTCTGAGTCCTTCCTAATAAAATTGATTGTTCTAAAATAAGTCTTGTGTTGAAATATGTATGCACTCAAAATGTGTTCCAAATGTTCCTATCAAATCGTGATTGCCTCCGAGAATGTAATTTAGTATGATCAATGTACAAAAGGTGTTGTGATTTAAAATCATGTTTCAATTCCAAGTTAGTATACCTAATTGTGGAAGAGAACCTCAATGTCTTTAAGACCTTCGTTTGCTCATATGTGTACTTAAAAGCTTGATTTGAAATTCACTTATTGATGATAATCCATGGTAACACTTGAATGTTATATAGGTGAGTATGAAATATGAAATACGATCGACGTGTCGAGAATGATATTACAATTGTAGCCACTAGTGCCAATGAAATGGGAAGATGTGTCAAACATTATGAAGTGAGTTGTAAATCCTTTACATAATAAAAGCTTTGGGAGTATCCTTTAGCAACTGAGAAAGGGTAGGTCAAAATAACCTAACCCGGAAACTACACATGCCAGTGTAGGAGTGATTGAGGGATAAATCCCCGTGTTGATTTGATGTGATTGATTTCCCCTTATATGGATGAGATTGATGTGTTGAGATATTTCTCCTTAAATGGGATGAGATTATTGCTAGGGAGATTTGATATGATGCAAGACGCTATGTTGGGCACATGGTGGTGTTGTGATTGGATGTCTCGAGGTGAGACGGCTTACCTGATCGGGTTGAGATCGGACTCCATGCTAAAAGCACAGTGGTGTATCGGTATTAAAGATCTCCCAACTTCAAAATATTGAAACTTACATGAAAGTTATCTTTCTCTTAGGTTGGCACTTTAATACTGTCACAAAATTACTTTACACAAAGTGAGCTACCGCCGGAAGGGCTGAGTCACAACAATGCATTGTTCATCACTGTGCAATTTGAAGACAAATTCATTGCCAGTGTCCTGATAGATGGAGGTTTGTGCCTGAACATATGCTCAATGACTACTTTGTAAAGACTTGAAAAGGCCTGCATGAGAAATGGATGGGAAGCATTAATGTGAAAGTGTTCGATGGATCTCAGAGAGCAAGTATTGGGGAAATCAATCTTAATATTCAGATGGGCGCGACCTGGTTTGATGTCGAATTTCAACTGATAAACATATCCGCCACCTACAACTTGCTATCGGTACAACCATGGATACACGTAGAATTAGGGCAGTTGCCTTTACTCTACGACAGGTTGTGAAGTTTGAGAGGAATCATCAAGAGGTAATTATTCACGGGGATGGAAGCAACCCTATCTACACCAACCATACCGTGCTAGTTATCGATAATAGTAGGAAATTAGGAGGAGAAACATATAACCGCATTGAGCGGGTAAATGCAACAAAGTGAAGTTTCCTAGTAGTTCGGTAGACTTTCAAACATATGTATAGAATTCTTTGTACTGATCCGCAAGACTCTACTAAACCTGGTCATGACTTGTGAGACCTAAGCAACCTAGTTCTTTGATACTAACCTGTCACGATCTAACTCCCACCGGAGCTACGATGGTTCCTAACACTACTTGCTAGCA
Organism: Nicotiana otophora; assembly: GCA_000715115.1. NCBI lineage: Eukaryota > Viridiplantae > Streptophyta > Magnoliopsida > Solanales > Solanaceae > Nicotiana > Nicotiana otophora. Next base: position 14,408 of record AWOL01S0008775.1, read on the forward strand.
AGCCAACGGTCTCATAATATCTTAATCATTTGAATATATCATAAGTATCTGATAAAAATCATTGAAACATTTCTACAACCATTGCAAAATCTGCTGTGAATGAGTACATATGCACTACTGAGTATCAAACATAAACAAATCCCTAGTAGAATTGTATGAGTAATAGAATAGTACTAAAGAACATAAAGGAAACGAGAGTCAAGGCATGTTGACGTCATAGCACCCTTTAAGTCTCCAACCAGGTACTAGCACGGATCTAGCGATCACCACATGTTGATGCACCTGGGTCTGCACACGAAGTGCAGAGTATAGTATGACTACAGTCGACCCCATGTACCCAATAAGTAGTAGAATTAACCTTGGGCTGAAAGCAGTCACGAGCTCAAAAGAAGACAGTCAACTTCCAATATAATGACAACACGAGTATAATAATGACAATAACAATAAATAACTCAAAGGAATTAACATAGTTGACTTGTTAATATTACAAAAAATTTGACATGATTTCAAGTTCAACAATTGAAGCCCAAAACAGATAGGAACAAGTCAGTTACAACTAGCATGGGGAATGGTACATTTCTATGCCTACATGTCAAATATGCATGTCAAATGAATGATTTCACAGTGATATTCCCAAGTACTCTCAATCTCAAAATACTCAATCTGCCTGTCTTAAATGCCCACTCATCATACACACGCAATCACTCATCACCGTAGGAGTGTCTAGCATCAATGCCCCTCACCAATGCACATGTACTTATCACTGTGCCGCACTAACTATTGATATGTCAGATTCCGCAGGGGCAGATCTTGTCCAATCGCTAATCAAAGCTAATAAGGCTTAATGCGGCATGCATCCCAATCCACATAATAATAATAGTAATAAATCCGATATGGCCTGCTGCGGCGTGTTGCCCGATCAACAATAGCACTCTCAACATGGCTCTAAGGCCCACCTCAATAATCAATCTCTCAAGTCTCAAGGGCTCGCAATCTCATACCACTCAGCCCAACAATGATAACATGCGATGTAACAACGAATTGATGAACATAGACTGAGATATGATATACAAACGAAGAACCATGACTGAGTGTAAAATTATTGTTAACACATATAACTCAAACACCGTAAATAGCATCATTAGGTCTCAATTGAATAAGCATATAGCCTAAACATGATTTCTAAAATGAATCAAAACTCAATTACTCTAACAAGTAGGAATTACGCCGGATAACACAAGACTTGAAAGCAACACAGTAAACAAATCAACCTGGATTATGATTACCACGGTTCACGCTAACACGCCTGTCACCTAATATGTGCGTCACCTCAACACAATGCAAATAACATGGTTTCCAAGGATAAATACCCTCAATTCCATGTTTAGAAATGTTACATACCTCAAAATGCGTAAATCAATAATCCAACAAGCCTTGCCTCGCGAATAGGCCTCCAAACGACCAGAATCTAGTAAAATCAACTTATTATAATCAATACGTGCTATGATAATTGATTCCATATGTAAAGCTAATATCTTTAACAAAAAATAAGAAAGTCAACCCCGAGCCGCACCTCGAAACCCGACAAAATTCACAAATTCCGAATTCCTATTCAATTACGAGTCTAACCATACCAAAATTATTTAATATCAACCACAAATTGACAATCAAATCATCACATCTCACTCTCCAACAACATAGTCTAAACCCCCTAAATTTCACTTCATATTTGCAACCTCTCCTCAACCAAGCCGACCTCGCAGAAGCGCACAAGTTGCTACACCTGCTGCCAGCACCTCGTAGGTGTGCTTACCGCAGACTTGAAGCTATAAACATTTCCTTAGGTCAAAATTTCAATCTGAATCGTACCTAAAGCTCTCAGTACACTATCCAAACGTACCAACAAGTCCTAAAA